>RJWH01007148.1:0-44170 GCA_004363575.1 Solenodon paradoxus | reverse complement strand
TTACCCATCACCTCAAAATGGAATATAAATAAATGTAACTATGAGGTGACAGATATGTACACTAAAAATTATAAGACTTCTCAAAAATAAATTGAAGACACAAAGAAATAGAAAGATAGTCCACACTCATGGATAGAAATAATTAATATAGTTAAAGTGATTGTCATCAAAGCAGAATGATACTGGAAATTACACAATCAATGGAATAAAATTGAGAGCCCAGAAATAAAATTCCACATATATGGACACTTAGTTATTGACAAAGGATTATAAAATCAATAAGTGATTATTTTTCACATTTAGAGATCCACTGTGACTATGATATCCCCACCTGGGTAATCATGGCAACTGCTGATACCTCTCCAGACTTTGCCAAGAAAACTCAGACCGTATTGAGAAACACTGGTCAGGAAAAACAGAACCGGAAACATCTTGACAAAAGCTCATCACTCTCTCAGTTCATAACTTTAGTAAGATTTCTTCACTTTTCTGATGTGCAGTTCAGCTAATGCAGACTGAGATGCTTAATAGCATAAGCAACAGAGAATGAACTCATAAAAATTAAATGATATAATTTATATGTAACAATCTAAGTTTAGTCTATCATTCATAAAATGTTATAAACATATCTTATAAAAACTAAAGTATTTTGCCTGACAGATCCTATTGTGACACAAGCATGAATCTCAATTTGTCAAAGGCATTGTGAAAATGAATATTATAGCCCTCATGTTATTATAAACATACAACAAGCTCTCTCCATTATTAGATTGAAGAATTATAACTTTCTAGAAACACCTCTTTGCTGCTACATGTCAATAATTTAGAAGTCCATGAGACCTTGTATGATAGCTCCTCAGTCTTAGACTTAAATAAAACCTTCAATCAAGGTTACAATATGGTTCGAGGAAGTTAGATAACCAGAAGACAGGCAATTACTCTTTCATTTCGAAAAAGTAACAGAAACTTGGTTCACCTGATTTTCAACTTGGTCTCTTGAAGACAAAAAATAAGCAGGAAAAATTATTTTGTGTACACACTAGTGTCCCAAAGGGTCATGTGAGCTCCGAGGTGCTATTAATGTAAACAGAGTCTAATGTGCAGACATAGGGAACTGTAAATATCTCCTCTGTGTTTTCTGTGTGTGAAACCTAGAGCCAGACAGGGCATAGTTCTTGACTTAATGCCTGCCTCTGTCCGGGGATCAGTGCTTCACTCCTTTCTTTTGTCCTGTCTGACTCTAGAATTCCAGTACCCACATCAACCATTTAAGAGGATTTGGACTTCCAGCTGTGATCTTCCTCTCAGATAACCCATCCAGCTGACTGTGAGAGCCCAGAAGTTACTTCAGAAATGATACCAACAGATTTGAAGATTAGAACAATTACCTGAGGTCATCTGAGAGCATATTCTTCCTAGCTGAGAATCAAGAAATTGTCAGGTTTGTTTGCTTGACTGACTAGTAAGGTACAATCAATTTATTGAATATGTTAAAAAAGAAGTGTCTGTTGGGCACTTAAGTATAAGGGTCATTATCACAATTAAATGATGGCAATGGATGTCCAGTTTGATGAGATGGAGGAAATACTGGAGACCTAAAGACGTTCCGATAAATTAGAAAATATCTGAGGAATTTTGCAGTTAAAAAGGGATGATATACAGTGCTAGACTTGGAGGAATGTTAAGTGAACTGAGGCTATCATAAGCATTTAAGATCATTTGAAATTTGTTTATTAGTAATACCCCACCAAGTGGAGATTAATAATACCTTCTACCAACTGTCCTTGACCCATACATTTGACAGTATAATTTCTTACCTTGGCTATTCATGAAATGATACGCACTTAATATGCAAAATTGGATGTGCTAATGAGTTTTACTTTACATTTATTTTATTAGTATGGAGTGTGGGAGCATTGGAGATATTCGAAAGTTAGAAGAAAAATATCAGCTCATCCCATCACCAGTGATAATTTAATTTACTAACAGACTGGAACTATACAAAGATTTTTATATATATTGACTAAATCTGCTGCAGACTATTGAAATAAATACTTCCATATTCACCATTTGAATAAGTATATTTATAATTTGATTCTGTTTGCCTTTTAAAGTTCAAACAGAAAATATATTCTAGATGTGAAGTCTCTAACTCAATTATTTGTTTCCAAACTTTTGCATTTTATGGCATTTAAAGCATTTGTTTACCAATGTATCATTAAAAATCTCCCATTGTTTTTCTATGTTGTATATATTATGAAGTGAATTCTAAATATATTCCCTTTGCTCATTTTCCTACGGAGATAGTCATTTAGTAAGGTTCTTGACACATAAATGTATCACTACATTATCTTCAAAATGAATTGTTCCTGACGCTTTATTAGTAATTCTCAACCACAAGGGTATATCCTTGGGGTTGGAGTGATGCCAGGAACAAGGGAGCTTGCTCTTCATCCATCACAGTCTCCAGGAACCAGCTGAACTAATTAGATATTCTTTACCCCTTGTGTTCATTTATTATCTTTCCCTGTTTTTTGAGATTATCTTTCTTTAAATACTGAATGCAAAATGGCAATACAATGATGGAACTCACGTTTATGTGATAATTTTATGAACAGTCTTTTGGAGACTGACAATTAGAATTTAGGTAGCATTTTTATATTCTTGTTGGCAAACATAATCTGATGTTCACAGGTTGCATTGTATCATTTCTTTCCTAATCATAGTTGTGTACAATGAGAAGATCCTGGTAAGAAAATGATACTAACAGGTTGTGTGTATGTGTGTGTGTAGTGGGAAGTTCTCATCTCAGAGCAGTGTCACCCAAGATGATGTACTTCAAAATTTGACCCCTCCTAATATATAGATTACTAACCAAAAAATAGTGTTAAGGAGGAGGTCATTTCTACTCACAGATATCTTTAAAAAAATCTTTTAATTGTTTCTTTGGTTTACAATTATATATGATATTCAGGATACTGAATTTGCACCCAAATCTCTGTAAATGTCACACCACATCAACTGCCAGATTTTCAGTAGACTCCAGCACCCATATGATGAAATGTTTCTTCAATACAATTAATTAAGAGGACAAATCAACTGAAATGGGGAAAAAAAGCAAACAGTAACTCTTGGACTCAGAAAATAAAACTGAATTTATCAGAAAGATAAGGGCTGTGAATTAGGAGCAAAGGGCTATTTTCATCCAATGGACATTGTATAGATCTTTATAGATCACAGTTTCTTTATCTACTTATCCATTAATCCATTGATGAACATTTATGCTGAATCCATGTGTTGGCTATTGTGAATGTGCTTCTATGAATATAGGGGTACAAATATCTTTTATCATTAGTTTTGATTAAAAATACCAGATGGTTTCATTGATACATGAAATATGTACAAACAAAATAACCTAACTCATAAAACACAAAATACTAGATGGGTTACCAGAGGGATTTGTGGATCATGGAGGTAACTTGGTGCTGAAAGAATAAAAATTATCTGGTGACTGATGGAACTGGTGGTGCATGTGGTGTGATTGGTACAGTGAAAGAGGTATAAATCTATTCTCCTGAAACTTATACTATTATAAATAATAGATAGTTTTAAAAATGTAACCCACAAACATGTCACAGTGTTCGTCAACAAATGGAAAAAAAGAGAGGATTAATTTCTACTCATAAAATGCATTGGACAATGAAATAATAATATACACTAAATAACAAGTGATGGAGTACTCCCTTTAGTTTGAAGTCTCAGGAGAGGCAGGAAAACCACCTACTCCTCCTTGTTCTCTGAACCATCTCTCACCACCTCCCCTCTTGGTCATCGTCCTTACCTCACTGGCTTTCTTTTGAGCCTTGAAGATCTGGGGGTAGAAGTTCATTCTTTGGGGTTTTTGCACTTTTTTCATAGCAGAACACACATTTTCCCAAAGAATATCTGTCTTCCACTCCAGATACTTGAGGTCTCTATTCAAGTAGGGGCTGTTTACAGAACTTTCTAAACCATCAATAAACCATCATCCCCTTTGTATGTATTTTCGTTTTCTTCACAACATCTGCTATAAGTGACATTATAGGTGAATTTCTATTTGCTTATATCTTTTCTCCATAATTGTATTTTAGGGAATTTTGTTTCACAAGACAATCGATACTTTGTCTAGAAGATGGTAGAATGAGATTCTATTACTTAAATGTAGAAAAAGTTCTCATTTAGTCTATAGAAAAAAATGAATTCTTGGGAAATTACAAGGAAGGGAATTCCAAGTTAGATACCAGGGATCATCCCTTAAAGAAGATCAGATACGTCATAGAAAAATAACTTGATTTTTTTTAAATTTCATATTTATTGAGGCAACTTTACAAAATAGCATAAACCCATTTGTGTAGGTTAACTAATCCTCAAATACATGTCAATACTTCCTGACATTCACAAAATTACCAGGAGTTTTACCACTGGAAATTAAACCCTACCATCACTTGCCCCAAGCTCCCAATCCAGTTCCCTATTGGTAACCTTAGTTCTGTCACCAGTGTTCAATGTTTGGTTTTGCTTAGGCCATTCCTTTGCTTTGTTTCTTCATATCCCACATATGAATGAGAAAATCTGGTATCTTTCTTCTTTTGACTTATTTCACCCAGCACACTCTTCTCTACTTCCATCCATATTGACTCAAGTGACAGGTTTTCAACTTTTCTAAGGGCTGTGTAGTATTCCATTGTGCATATAAGCCACATATTTTTATCCATTAATCTGACTATGCACTTATGTAATTTCCAATGCTCAACTATTATAAATAGTGCTGAAACACACATGGGGATGTATGCATTTCTGAAAATTAGTTTTTTTTTTCTTTTTTATCTTTTGGGTAGATATCCAGATGTGGGATGATGGGATGGTATGAAAATCCCATATTCAATATTTGAAAGAATCTCATGAACTTTCCATAAGGGTTACACTAATTTGCATTTCCACCAACAGTATACAAGTATTCATTTTTTCCCCCATCCTCACCAATATTTGTAGTTTCCAAACTTTTGGATAATAATCAACCACTAACATTAAGTTGTAAGATGATATCTCATTGTTTTTATTTGCATTTCCCTAATTATAAGCAAGGGGAAACATCATTTCATGTGCCTTTTAGATATCTGAATGTCATCTTTGGCGAAATGTCTACCCAATTCTTTTGCCCATTATTTTTATTGGGTTGCCTCTTTTTTTCTGTTGTTGAGTTTCATGAGTTATTTGTGCATTTTGAGTATTATTCTACTGTCAGATACATGGAATGCTAATATATTTTCCTAGTCGTTAAGTTTTCTTTTAGCTTTGGTCATAGTTTCTTTTTATGTGTAAAAACTTTTTATTTGATATAGTCTCACTTGTTTATTTTTGGTTTTGCTTCTCTTGATGATAGAATTGTGTCCCCAAAGATCTCTCTAAGGCTGATGCTATGTAATGTCCTTCTTAAGCTGTGTTCCAATAATTTTATTGCTTCTGGTCTTAAAGTCTCTAATCCATTTTGAATTACTTTTGTGTACTGTGCAATAGAATGGTCTAGCTTCATTTTTTTACATGTGGCAGTCCAGTTTCCCCAACACTACTTATTAAAAATATTTCCTTTCTCCATCATATTCTCTTGGCTCCATTTTCATAAATTGACCTACCATACATATGTCAATTTCTGGTGATTTGGTTCCACTCCACTGATCTGTGTCTGTTATTAATCAAGTACTAAACTGTTTTGATAACTACCACTTTGCGAGATAGCTCAATATCTGGAAGTTGGTGTCTCCACTTTGTTGTTATTTTTTTCTTTCTCATGATCACTTTAGGCATGTGCAGTCTTTTGGTGTTTCTTACAAATTATTGAAAATTTTAATCACTTTCCTTGAAATATGCCTGTGGGATTTTGATGGGGGTTGCATTAGACCTTTATATTGCTTTAGGTAAGATGACCATCTTAATAATGCTAATTCTTTGAGGCAGGAGAGGTCTTTCTGCTTCTCTGTACCCTTTTCTTTTTCCTTTATATATATATATATATACAGTTTTCATCGTATAAGTCTTTCACCTCCTTTGTTATGTACATTTCATGGTAATTGATCATTTTTACTTCTATTATAAATGTGGTAGTTTTATCAAATTTAGATTCATCTATTGTATTATTTGTGTATAAATATGCAATGATTTTTGTACATTGATTATATAACCTGTCAATTTACTGTATTTGTCTAGTAGTTTGTGATGGAGTTTTTTTTAGAATTTATATATATATATATATATATATATTCCTACCATCCTACCATCTGTAAACACTGATAATCTTAGTTTTTCTTTTCTGATTGGGATTAATTTTATTTCTTCTTTTAACCTAATTACTCTGGATAAAACCTCCTGTACATGCTTAATAACAAATGTGACACTAGACAGTGGACAGCCTTATCTTTTCTTGATCTTAGAGAAAATACTTCAAATTTTCATCATTAGTATGACATTAAATATGGGTTTATCATATATGTCCATTATTGCATTGACTTATGTACCTTCTATCCCTATTTTAAGGAGTTTTTGTCATAAATGGTTATTGAATGATAATTAATTTTCGATGACAGATTATCAACAATGTTCTTTAAAATTCTAATTTATACGAATATTAATCTTACTGTTTTTACCTTTCAGACATAACCATCACCACATGGTACCAAACAATGGTACACGAATTTCAGCATTTTTTCTTCTGGGATTATCTAAAGACCCAGCAATGCAAACCCTCATATTTGGGATTTTTCTCTCTATGTACCTGATCACTGTCTTTGGGAACCTACTCATCATCCTGACTGTCATCTCTGACCCCCATCTCCACACGCCCATGTATTTCTTCCTCTCCAACCTGTCCTTTGTAGATATTTGTTTATCGTCCACCACAATCCCTAAAATGCTACAGAATATCCAAGCACAGAACAAGGTCATCACCTTTGAAGCCTGCATCAGTCAGCTGTTTATTTTCATACTCTTTAGGGATGGATAACTTTCTCCTGTCCATTATGGCCTATGATCGCTATGTGGCCATATGCCACCCTCTGCACTACATGTCCATCATGAAACCCTGGCTCTGTGGATTGCTGCTCTTGGTGTCCTGGATCATAAGTGTCCTGGATTCCTTGTTACACAGCTTGTTGGTGTTGAGATTGTCCTTCTGTACAGACCTGGAAATACCCCACTTTTTCTGTGAACTCAATCAGTTAATACAACTTTCCTGTTCCGACAATTTTCTTAATAGCATGGTGATGTATTTGGTAGCTGGCTTCTTAGGTATTGGTCCCCTCACTGGTATCCTTTACTCTTATTCTAAGATACTTTCCAGCATTCTTAAAATCTCATCAGCTCAAGGGAAGTATAAAGCATTTTCCACCTGTGCTTCTCATCTCTCTGTTGTTTCCTTATCTTACTGTTCATGTATGGGTGTCTACCTTAGCTCTGCTGGTGCCCACAATACACACTCAAGTGCCAAAGCCTCAGTGATGTACATAGTGGTCATGCCCATGCTGAACCCCTTCATCTACAGTCTCAGGAACAAAGACATAAAGGGGGCTCTCAGAAGACAATTTGGGATGGCAGCTGTATTAGGATGGCCAATTGCTTTGGAAATGAAGAAGTCCCCATGATATGAGAACTCAAAGCAAGAAAATACAATTCTTCGATAAGATTCTGTTTGTAGAACTTGCATTTTATATATTTCCAAGATTTTTATTTCTTTAGTATCAACTTCTTTATAATTCATTAATTCATTCAATTTATTAAGGTTTCTCTTTCTAATATATAGGCAATTTTCTTCTTTTTGATCTTGCTTTCACAAATTATTTCTTACACTTTGATTAAAAATATTTATAAATTTCCATTTCTTTCTCATAACATGAATAGATGCAGAATATTTTTCCAGTGTCATATATCATTTAAATGTTTTCATTAGTTTCTGTGATACTCATGGGTTGTGATACTTACATTGAGAAAAATGAATGTTGAATGTTTTAATATATCAATTGAATGTGTAGAAATATATTGTTATATCCTATACACATTTATATAAATGTGTTTTAACATATAAACGATTAACTTTCAAATAAATGTACTCAAGCCTACATATGTAAATACATAGGCTCAATAATACATCATTCATGTTCAAAGTCATTTGAAATTTAGGTGAGAAAGAATTTGATTGAATTAACATGAAATGAAATGATGTGGTCACAAAACTTTTAAGTAAAATGAATAAACATAAAGTTAATACTTGTTAACTTTGCCTGTATTAATGTCCAAGGATCTCATATTCACAACTATGTTTTATTTATCCAATGGGGAATTATATGTATCAGTTAATGGGGAAGAATCTAAATATTGACTTTAGAGTTTTTCTTTTATTGGAATGGGGAAATCATGCGGTTAATCTATGCAATAGAAACAAAATGAAATAATTAACATTATTTTTCTATTATGCTGTAACAAATAACCACACTAACATTTAAAAGAAACAATTTGGATCCTAAGGTGGGAGGATCAGAATCCTGAAATGGCTTTCTATTGCATAATATCAAAACATCGTCAAGTCTGGCCCCTTCTATTGATCCAAGAGAGAATTTACTTTGTTTCTTACTTCTCTTTTTACTGGAAACAAATATTCCTTAGATCATGATATTTTGTCCAGTTATAATGTGAGCAGTATAACATCTTCATGATATCTCCATTCCAAATATTATACCTTAATTTCCCACATTCAGAGAACCGTGGTTATTATGTTTTCAGATTTTACTCTGATAATTAAACACTTTCTTCCATTTGCCAATTTATACCCCCATTCCATAGAAATTAACACAGTAATATTTTTGAGGATGAGAATGCAGAAAAATTTGAACATTTTGTTCCACCTTATCATAAACTCTTTTTCAAAATGGTACTCTTTGGTGCTACTCAAGTGTTCTTACATTTGAAAACAAACTTTTTCAGAAACATATTTTTTTTAATTTAGTGCTGATGTATGAAAGTATCAAACATTTATTACATCCTCTGAAATGCATAAACACACCACTATCCAGAAATGTGAAGCACACACACACACACCGTTGACTTAACCGAGAACTATGAAATAATTTTCCTTATCTTTCCTCTGTGTGATACACCTTCAAACATCATTTAGTGCTTTATTCATTTCAATCTATTTAATTCATACAAATCATCATTTCTAAAGGGTCCATATGCAACTCATGCATATTGGTGATGAGAAGAGCTGGTTTAAATGAGATTTTCTCACCTTTTCACTATTGACCTTTGCAGAAGAACAGTATTTATTTGGGTTCTGCTCAGTGGTTGTAGATGTTTGCATAGTGCCCTGATA
This sequence comes from Solenodon paradoxus, assembly GCA_004363575.1. NCBI lineage: Eukaryota > Metazoa > Chordata > Mammalia > Eulipotyphla > Solenodontidae > Solenodon > Solenodon paradoxus. The sequence continues at coordinate 34,773 of RJWH01007148.1, read as the reverse complement.
TACTGCCAATATGGAAGAGGAAATGTCATCTCTGTTTGACATCCACTGGCACAGAGTTTGAGAATTGGGCATCCTGAATTAATTCCTACTCAAGCTTATATTCCTAATTTCATTGTGACTTTGGAGACATTCATAAACCAAAGGAGATTCATTTTGCAATGGTTTTTATCATAGTGTTACTGCTTATGATGAACTTTTATAAAAATTAGGTAACTAAAATTTGCTAACACTTGTTACATGGCATAAAATACAAATGTATGTAACCAGCATTTTTCATTGAGACAAAATAACAGTTTACTTGTGATAACAATATAAAATTTCTATTTGTTTTTTCCAAAAAATCATGTAAACAACAACATAGTACCTAAGTGTTTTGTCAAAGGGACTCTTGTCTGTTTTGTTGAATAATGCTTCAACTTTCTGGACACATTAGAGTTTCTGTACCAACTACTTAAAATGTTTTGAAGATCTTAGAAGTCTAGTCAAGGGAGATTCCTCAGATACTTCAGACATATTGAATTCAGACATGGGACACATGGCTTGAACTTTGGACCACTGGAGACCAGAGAGTTCCTGGAGGAATATTAAAAACTGAATTCACTTGACTTCTAATCTTTTGGTAACAGAGACTAGTAAAGAATAATCTCCTTTCTGTCCAGATCAGCACCCAAGGGAAATCATGTGCAAGAGTTTGTAGTAACAGGAGGTTACTGCACTTAATGAGGAGACACGAGAAACTGTAAATAGCTTCTCTGCTGAGGTCTTTCTGATTCTAAAGCTTAGAGGTGTCATGAAAATGACTGCTGCTCTTGGAATCACATATCTATCTGACTTAAGGACCAACATTTTACTTCTTTCTGTCCAGCCTAAAAAAAGTTACCTTCTCCATCTTTAATAATCCATTGAAATTCTGACTTCCACATTGAGCTATTCTTTTGAGAGAGCCAATATGTGTGAGTCTGATAATAGAATAGATACTTTAGGAACTATCGAGAGATAACAATGATGATGACTCTTTCCTTGAACCTGGTTCTTTGTTCATTTTATTCTTCTTTCATTAGAAAGAACAGGTCTCTTTAAAAATTATTCTTTAGTGAATTGGATTGCAGAATGTTTTATTTGTGTCTAAAGGAACACAGGCATTTGCCTTGTGATCTATCAGTCCATCAGGTATGTATATAATCCAGAAATGCAAAGCACACACCAATACACACATATGACTTAACTGAGAGCTATGAAATACTTTTCTTTATCTTTCCTCTGTATGATGTACTTTCAAATATCATTTAGTGCTTTAATCATTATAATCTATTTAATTCCTACAAATCACCTGTCTTTAAAGGGTCCATCCTCAGAATATGGAAAACTTATTTCTAGAAAATCTTCCACACCTACTTCAGCATTTACTGGAACACATCATTTGTCTTACCCACAGCAATTTCTATGAGAACACATCCCGTCCTTCAGGCAACATATTTATTCTGCTAACTAAACTCAGTCTGGTTGTGATGAGATGTTGAGAATGTCTGACAGAGCTACACTCCTAAAGGCACTCGAAAGCTACAAGGTAAGACATGGCAGTAAATAAAAATAACACAATGGTGTACTAACAAATAAAGTTGAAGTGACCTCTTCCGTGGTAATATTAGTAAAAAGAGAATATTCAGGAAGGATATGAGTGAGAGAGACAATTTCCATCCAGTGGGTGTGACTCCAAAGAAGCTACTGGGTGTATGAATCTCTGAGTACTGGAGCCTTGCTGTCAGTGAGACCAAAGGGCAGTCAATATTTGTGATGTCAATGTGAGTGACAGCAAGGCATATATAGGGTGACAGAGGCATAAAGGTCACAAAGCATAAACTCTGATGTCTGAAGAAAACTGAAGTTTGTTCTCATCTCCACTGGGCAGTGACTTAGGGTTTTAAGTAGTGGAGTTTAATTTGTAATGTATAAGATCTTAATGTGTCAATGTGAACAAAGAACTAGTGTAGATAGTTGGTAAAGACAACAAGGAACTGAAACAAGATTATGGATTGGGAAAAGAGAGTTGGGTTAGTGGTGGGGAACAGGAAGAAAAGCTTAGACTCCTCTAATCACCAAATAACCTATTATTAAAAAGTGGGAACTGTGCTATGCTTTCAATATATCAATTTGATTTTTGACATCTGTAAAAAGATAAATGAGGCTATCCCACTATTCACGTGAGTACAGTGCATATGCAACGGATCAGGTGGCTCTCAGTGATCACCAACAAGTATATGGTAAATCCAAATTTCAAAACTGGATTTTTTGTTAACACAGGCTCTACCATATTTTTATGACAAAATTCTTTAGTATTTTAAACTTTATATACCCCAACTTTGTTGAACTTCAAGTTTTTCCTTTGAGAGATTATTCCATTGTTTGTATTCTAGTGGGATATTCAGTTATAAAAAACATGAATTTTGTAAAAATACCATTCATTTCTCCTTTTTTGACTTATGAATTGCTCTGTGCATTAAGGGTATATGACAGGTGTTAGGATGCTGGCAGAAACTAGGAAGTATATCCTTTCTCACAGTCTCTTGGGACATATGTACTTATTAGTCCCCTTCCCCATTGTGTCTTCATATTCCTTCTCTCGTTTTTGTGAGTTGCTTTTTAATATTTCTTTAAATATAAGACAATGATGCTCAGATTTAAATAGAGCCAAATGTTTGCATAACTATAGGAATGGTCACTACTGGAATAGGGGTGCTACTACATATTTTAGTGGAAAATATTCATATGTTGTCAGCATGCCTTCACTCATCTTTTCCCTAATTAATGTAACTGGTTGCGAAAGGTCCAGTAAGAACATTGTTCCAGGAAGATGGAGTGCTGGGTCTTGTATTTGTTTTGGTGTTAGTGTGTGTGTGTACAAATTTAATGTGACATGAGTGGTTGGTACAGCAAAGAGAGAGGAGATCATAAATCCAAAATACGAACCTCAGAAAATATCAATTAACACATGAAAATAAGGATGGGTACTATTTCCATTCATATGATCTATGGAAACAAAATAGTGAATTCAAGAAAACACAGGTGACAAGCACTCCCTGTGTCTTTAAGACTTCACAGAGCAGAGAGGCTGCCAGGTTCCTCCCTGTTGCATGACTCCACATAACTCTTTTTCTTGCTCATTGTCTTTCACGAACTGGAGAGCTGCTGAGGCTTGATTTTTGAAACAAGTGCCTTTCTCAAGGACTTTGTCCTGGCTTTTCATGTGAATATTTTTCTAGAGGACATCTTAACTTCTAGATTTACGATGGAGGGTTCAATTCTCAGGTTTAATCATTCAACTGAACATGAAAATAAATTAACACATCACCATATCTGTTAGAAATTACATATTTCTTCATTTTACTTGTCAGTTTATGGTAATTCATATGACATTTGTATCACTTGTGTACTTTTGGATTAGTGAGTCATGAAGACTTGTTTTTATTACTAATACTCTGTCACCAAATAAGTCACCCATCAATTTATATTCCCCAAATGTGTAACAAATTAATTTTGAAGAGTGAAGAAACATGAGCATACGGGGAAAGGGCAGAATGAAATAAAAATATCCATTAAAGAAATGTCACGTTTTCTGAATGGAAACATTCAAGGCAAATATTATGGAAAGTAAATTTTGAAAGCAAATTATATATATATATATTAGAAATTCAACTGTTTTGAAATGCTTATTTTTCTATAATTATTCATGCTAAATTCTTTCTAGTAGAAGTGCAATGGTATTAAATAATGATACTAGAATTTCAGAATTTCTCCTGGGATTATCAGAGGGCTCAGAAAAGCAGCCCCTGATATTTGGACTTTTCCTCTCCATGTACCTGGTCACTGTCTTTGGGAACCTGCTCATCATCTTGACTGTCATCTATGACTTCCACCTCCACACACCCATGTACTTCTTCCTCTCCAACCTGACCATTGTAGACATCTGTTTCACCTCCACCACTATCCCAAAGATGCTGCAGAACATCCAGACACAGAGCAAAGCCATCACATATAAAGGCTGCATCACACAGACATACTTTTCCCTAACCTTTGTAGTGATGGATAACTTTCTCTTGACTGTGATGGCCTACGACCGCTTTGTGGCCATCTGTCACCACCTCCGCTACCCAGTCATCATGAATCCTCAACTCTGTGGGATGTTGGTTCTGTTTTCCTGGATTATCAGTGTTCTGTTTTCTTTGTTACACAGTTTAATGGTGCTGAGGTTGTCCTTCCGTCCTAACTTGGAAATCCCACAGTTTTTCTGTGAACTCAATCAGGTGAACCATCTTGCTTGTTCTGACACCTTTATCAATGACATGGTGATATATTTTGGAATTGGACTACTAGGTGGTGGTCCTTTTGCTGGTATCCTTTACTCTTACTCCAAGATAGTTTCATCCATACGCAGAATCTCATCAGCTCAAGGGAAGTATAAAGCATTTTCTATCTGCAGGTCTCACCTTTCAGTGGTCTGCTTATATTATCATACAGGTATAGGAGTGTACTTTAATTCTGCTGTTACCCAGAGTTCACATTCCATTGCAACAGCCTCAGTGTTCTACACAGTCGTGACACCCATGCTGAACCCTTTCATCTATAGTCTCAGGAACAAAGACATAAAGGGGGCTCTGAGCAAACTCTTTGGGATGGCAGCTACATAAGGCCAATTTCTCTAGTGCTAAAAGTTGGCAATAATTGCAAGACTCCAATGGTCAGAACCCACGTTGTTATATTCTTGTTTAGATTCTGAAACAACAATTTGTACCTTACTTTATTTCCCATAATCTATATATTATTGCATATTAACATCACAATTTTTGTGAAACTGTGAAACAGAATTTCCATTTCTTTGAATACAATTTTCTGTATAATTTATTTAAATCACTTAATCATCCACTTGCTGTGATACAAATATATGTATATATGTATATATGTATATATGTATACTTTCTGTTTCATTTTTCATGCACTCCAAAAGATTTTTTCTAATTTACTGAGAAATATTTGATATCTATAACCTCTATTAGACTGACATTTATTTCAGTAACTTCTCAAGTGACATAAACCACGAAAAGTAGTATTTTCCTAATGAACTCAATGTGTCATGCTAATTGAACTATATGCTATGTTTTAAACTAGATCATTTAGATAATTCTATTGTAAATGTATATATAAAACCAGTTTTCACTTTGGATCCATTTTTTCTTTTTGCATCACTAATTTAATTATTCTGCCTCATCATATAACTTTAAAATTATTCCCTTTGAGAAAAGGCTATTGGCAGTGATGCTCTTAAATACAGACCTGGCCACTCCTCTGTGTCATTTTACTAGTGGTGAGCCCTACAGACATTATCTTGAATAGACGATGCTGTGGATTAGCACTGTTTTTGTTTTTTTTTAATCAGTAACTGAAGCAGACAGGTCTAAAAAATGATATCCATGGGTCATATAGGATACATTTTAGGTACATGAGGGAGATCACCAGTAGAAAGAGTTGGGGAGGGAGAAAGGAGACCTCTGACTTTATTCTGGTCATATATGGGATAGTTAGAGATATCTGTGTTTAGTTTATATTTGATAATTTAAAACACAAGAGTAGTATTATTATGCTGGATAGACAAAACAGAATAGTACTGTGGTCATATCTGTATTACTCAGAACACTTAAAAAGTGAGGCTTATAGGTAGGGACTGTGTTGGTGCTAAATGGTATCTGTGTCATACAGGTGGCAATATGTTCATTAAATGTGATTTCCTTTGAAAGGAGTAACAGCTTTATTTTAGGCAATTATATGACATCAAGGTGTCTGATGTCAAAATCTATGACGACACACTACTGTGCTTTATAACTCTTCTTCTATTTTTATTCTGTTACTCAGCTCACTGTTAAAAATTCCTACAATAATCTCTGGCAAAACTGATAATCAAATATATATCTCCCATCAGAGTCTCTGTGGAAAAGCAAATTATAGTAAAAAGATTGACCTCATATGACTGTTTTACCAGAAATGACCACAGCAAAAGATAAAATTAAATATCTTACATTTGATTATTATGCAAAGCATTATTTTATCATGTTGTACATATATTTTATGTATGGAAGATAGTTACTAGATAGTATACAGATAGATAGTAGAAAGTTACCATTGTGAAGGATTTGTTAACAGGTTTCATGGTTTATAACTAAATTATATTCTAACTTCTGATTGAAATTATCTAGTGTTGCCTACACATGAGTCTTTCTAATGCTCTATGAAATAGATCCTTTATCAAGTATATCTCATAAATACTAAATGTACAGTGACTGAACAAAGCCATTTCATCCATTTTGTAACTCCTCGCTCAGGAATCATTTTCATCTGTTGCATCAGAGGAAGACTCTCAAGAGACCTTCATTTCCTGATATTCTGTAGTTCAGGTCACCAGAATTTCTCCACAAGGTCCTTAACCTTCCAGTATATCCTACTGACTTGGAAAGATATTCAATAAATCACTTTTAAAGCAGTTATCAGAAATGCACTCAAATAACAAAATGATCATGAATAATCTCTTCAAATATCATATCACATGCTAAAATAAAAGTAAAACTAGCAAATTCTTACAACTGACCTCAGTTATGTCTACTGTGATCTTTGTATGTGTTAGCCTTTGCTGTGTTACAAGCTGAAACTTGTGGAATGGAATGCTATAATTGCACAGTTGTATGAATTATATGTCTGTGGGTTGGTGTTCTCAACCCTGCATGTTTCTAATTAACTATTGCCTTATGAGTCTCCCCATTATGTTTCTCAGTCACATACATGATACTGTTGAGTGCATAAAACCTTTCTATCTTAAGTCTTCCTCTACATACAGCTTCAACTTACACAAGGCATGATGAGCATATGAAGTAAGTTATTTAATTTAGTCATCTGGTGCTACATCTATTTTTTGCATTTAATTTACTCCACATTGGAATAGTAATCTTTTTTTCCTGTTAAATTATAATCAGCTACCACTGCTCTGGATCCTATCTTGAGCTATGCACCACTATTCTGTTTTTGTTTTTTTTTTTACCTTTTTACTTTTTAAGTTATTGAATTTACACCTCAGGTTTCTCTGTTGCACAGAGAACCTACCACCAGAGTTCAAATACCCTTTGCCATCTTCTGGTTCCCTCCTCTTTTCCCCCTAACTCTAATCATCAGGTGATCTGTAGTCTTTAGTCTGTGAATTTTCTTGTCTGCTGTTAACTTTGTCAGTATTTGCTTTATATATATGATGGCTTGGCATTGATTGGATATATTAATAATAACTTCTTGATGGATTACTACCTTGACCATAATGTAGTGTCCATATTGTCATGTTTTATCTTTTTTAGATAGATTATCTTTGTCTGTTATCCGTATTGCACTTCCTAAATTCACTTTCTCAATGTTGTTTTGATATATTTTTCAACAGCCATAAAATTTACCTCTTTTGCTTGGCTCTTATATGACTTTCTTAGGCATAGCATTTATGAGCTCTCTTTTGGAATCCATCCAACAACTCTTTGTCAATTCATTGGTGATTTCAGTCATCACATTTAAGATGATAATTGATATGTAGGTATTTCGTGCTGATATAAGAGCCTTTTCTTTCTGTGTCTCGATGTATTTTGCAGTTGTCTTGTTTGTTTTTCTCTGGGTGTTTTTGTTTTGCATTGCTGTTTTCAGTGCTTTCTTCATCTTTATCAAACTGTTTAGGTTGGGTTTTGCAGTGGCTGTATTGATTGTCTTCAACTTTGCCACTCTATGTGATTCTGTTATGACATTAACCCTATAAAATTTATGTTTGTGATTATTGCAACATTTTAGCCCCCTTCGGTGTTTGTTCTCTCTTGTTTGTCCCATCTAATTTTCTGTATTTATTTTACTGTTTATCACCATTCTCGGGTGTTGGTGACTCTTTGTTTTCATTTTCCCACTTATATAACCCCTTTCAATGTTAATTGAAAGACAGGTTTGGTGATAGAAAAATCCATTACTTTTTTGTCTTGAAATATATTTATTTATACATATTTATTAAGTATAATTATCAGGGTAGAGTGTTTTTGGTTGGCAGTTTTTGTATTTTTAGTATTTGAAGTATTTTATTTCACTCTGGGTCTCTAGTTTTCTGCTGAGAAGTATTCTGATAACCTGGTGGGTTTACCTTTGTAGGTTATGTTTCTCTTTTCTCTAGCTGTCTTGAGTAAATTTTGTTTTGTTGGATTTTGCTAGACATCATGTGATGTGTCTGTAGTAGCCATTTGTACATTTAGAAAATGTGATGTTCTGTTTCTTAAATCTCCGTGGTTACTTTATGTTGCAGATGGGAAGTCATCTACTAGTACCACTTTAAATATGCTTTCTGCTCTTTTTCCATCTTGTTTCAATCTGGGATACCTATTTTCCTCATGTTTGTTATTCTTATGCTGTCTGTTATTTCTTGCAAATTTTTTTCTTTTCTCCACAGTCCTATTTCTTTTTCCCCCTCCATTAGTGCCATTTCTTTAATCTTGTCTTTTATTCCTTAGAATCACTCCTCTACACTATTGAGTCTACTTACGGAGATCTCCATGCTTACCTTCAATGAATTGACCCTTTTATCTATAACATTTCATCTAATTAATTTTTTTATCCCAAACTCCATGGTGAAATTTTACCTTTAATCTGCAACTTAGAGTTCTCCCAATGGATCTGGGTAGTTTTGTGGTCTCCTGAACCTCAACTAGCTTTTTTTAATGGCTATTATTATCAGTTCTTTATCTTTCAGGTTGTTCCCTGCTGTGTCAATAGAATTATTTTCTGAGGAGTTTCTAGTATCTTCCTCTCTTTGGGAAAGTTGAGTTTTCGGGGAGTTTGGGGTACAGTGATCAGATGACGTCTTCTTTCCTGCCTTAAATTTAGCACTGTGACTTTTCTTTTTTATTTCTTCCTTTTTACTGATGTGGGGCCTGTCACAGCAGGTACCAACCACTAGCTTTAGTGGGGGCAGAATCTGTTTCACTGTAGTGCTCTCATGTGGCTCACTGATGTAGTTTGAGGTGGTGCTTACAGGGTTCTATGGGGAAAGGGGCTGTCCCACTCTTGTGGGCTGCTATCTTGCAGTTCTCCATACCAGGGAGAAAGCACACAGGCAGTCCCAGTACAGTCTGCCAAGCACAGATGTTAAAGGCAGTTTTTTGGTGGTGGGGTAGACATGGGTCTCCATCATTACAGTTATCCTGGGAGGCAGAGAGGACACAAGGAAACTAAGGGAATTCTGTTGTGCACAGACCACATGCAGATTCTTGATGGTGAAGGCAGGGATTCCCTCGCAGCAGCTATTCAACACTGGGGAAAAGTTCACTGGCAGTTCCAGAGAACTGTGCCAAATAGAGAGACCAATCTTCGTCACATTTACATTTTTAAATACATTTCCTTTCTCTCCTCACTTTTGCGGGTTATGCAAGATGTATGTTTATTCTTCTAATGTGCCTAATACTTCTCAGAGAGTTCATATTTCTCAATCTGTTTCTCTCTCCTCATCCATGATTGCTGTCTCAGTATTTTTTTCTTCACTCTAAGATTTGTCATTCTGTGTGATTGTGTCTGTTATGATACTTTGTAATGTTCTCTTCAATTTATTGACTGTAGTTTTTATATTCAGAAGGTCAATGAATCATCTTTTTAGCTTCCATATCTCATAGCAGTTGTCCTTATATTTTTACCTGATGTATTGGATGTGCACTTTGGTCATTAATTACTTATTCTGTAGGACATCCCATTTCTTCTTAAAAATCTCTCTGAATTTTATTCCCGTGGTTGTTCCATACAGTATTTTTAGAGTTGTTCTCTGGCAAGTGCTTGGTTTCATCCTGTTTTTCATCCATTTAATTTGGTGGCAAAAGTTTTATTATTTACCTCCTTTGTCCTGATTTGATACTGTAGATTTAGTTTCTTTTCTCACCTATTTCTTCCTAGGCAATGGCAACTGTGGATACAGAAACAAGAGCAGATATTGTCTAACCCACTGCCCATTGGACCCCACCAACTTTTGTTCCTGCCCACATCCCTTGCCCACTGGTAACCTCAATTCTATTGTCAATGTCCAAGGGTTGGTTTATGTTTTATCTTTTCTTTTTCTTTATTTCTTTGGTACTGTTATAAGTGAGATCATCCAGCATGTGTAATTCTCCTTCCAAATATTTCAGTTAACATTATTCCTTTTAGTTCAATCTGTTTTTGAAAATAATGGCATTTCATATTTTTAGGGTTATGTGATATTAATAACATACATACAACACATCTTTAACCAATCATCTAATGAGGAACACTTAGGTAGTTTCCAGTTCTTGGTTAATGTAAAACTGTAAACATGGTATGTATAATTCTCTGTGATAAGTAAGAGAGTTGTTTGTTTGTTTTAGCAATATGCAAAATTGAAATAATGGAATCCTAAGGGAATCTCATTCTGATTTTTCAAAAATATCCATAAATTTTCCATAAAGTTTGTACTGATTTATACTCCAATAATGTATACAGATACTTTTTCATAAAAAGTCCAGACATGAGTGAACGTGAATAAGCAGGCAGATTGGACAAAAGGGAGTTGAGGAAGAAGAACCTTATTCATTTTATTTAGTTGTTCATTTTGGTTTTTCACCCTAGCCCCAGATCATGAACCTAGGTCCTTAGGATGTATGAGAACTGTACCAACTGTAGGTAGCAGATATATCCAGCAGGCCACCAGGTCATGCCAGTATGTAGTCTTGTAAGCCAATGTCACCTTAATAAAACATTTTGAAGTGTCTTACAATAAAGAATTTCTTTGGAGTGTTGTGCTTAATAATCATTTTACCAGTGACTAGTCACTTTGGACAACAATTTGAAAGAAAATATGTTCCTAATGTAAATGACAAACATCAGTGAGTAGCTGTAAACTGACTGTACGTTGAACCTACTCTACATAAAGAACACTGAAGATACAGAATGACAAACACAAAAGTACAAAACAGTCTTTCCTGATTTTATAAAATTTTATTAATGCAAGGTTAATCAGGTGTAGGTTTATTCCCATATGAGTAGTACAGCTAATGACAATCTTTTAGTAAATCAAAGGAAAAATCATTCGCTATGACATATGTTACATATGAAGAATGTTCTAAGAACTCAAGTCTTATTAAATAATGAACATTGGCAAATATTGCTGACCCATACTAAGAAAATCTTTCTGGAAAGTTGGAAAACAACAAAAGAAAAATGTTTGGAATCAGAAAGAACACAAAGTATAATAAATTGAACTATAAAAATTAACTAAAGAGGCTGAGGCTAAACAAAATAGAAGCTAGATCAATACTGAACTGCCCAGCTTGTTCAAAAAATGGCAATTCCTAACTTTGAGTCTCTGAACTCTTCAATGAAGGAATTTCTTCTGTCTTAAGATAATGACCCCTTCATTGTTACCACACAAATGTCATGCTTTTAATATGTCTCACCAATATAATGCCCCTTCATGTTATGAAAGCTGAAAGGTGAAACATACACAGGGAAAATATTTTAAACTTCCTCTGAGCTGATGAGATTCCCTGTTTGGAAGAAACTATCATTGAGTACAAGTAAATGATAACAGAGAAAGTACCAATCTATCAGGACAACTGCAAAATACATAATGAGATTGTTGACTTAATGTCAGTACAGGAAAGTGGAAGTAGAAGATTGAGTTCACAGAAAAAATGTGGGGTTTTCTAGAGTCTACAGAAGTACAGCCTCAATACCATTAGGCTGTGTAACAGGTAATTCAGGCTACTTATAATCCAGGAGACCATAACCAGCTGTCCACAGATTTGAGGGTTCACGATGACTATGTAGAGCAGGATGTGGCAGTTGGCCACAAAGTAGTCATAGGCCATCACAACTAGAAGACTGATGTCCAATGCTGAAAAAATATAAAAAAGTACAACTGTGTGACACAGTCTTTGTAAGTGATTATCTTGCTTTTGTCTTTCTGTTCCATAGCATTTAGTGTAGTCGAGGTGGAACAGATGTCTACAAAGAACAAGTTGGAGAGGAAAAAGCTGTGTGAGGATGGGAGTCAAAGATGGTGGCCAAGAGGATGAACATGTTCCCAAAGACAGTGACTAGGTACATAAGAAGGAGAAGCCCAAATATCAAATGCAGCAATCTGGATCCTCTGAAAATCCCAGAAGAAATTCTGAAATTTGTGTCATTGCCTGATTCCATGTGTTGAAGGTGACTTGCAAAAAGAGAAATCAAATGACTAATTTTCACACATATTTAAAAAGCTTCAACTTTAAATTCAATCTATAATTTTTTTTATTTTCTATTTGTATCTGGTCCCTATTTGTGATTCCCTATTACTATTTCTGATACGGAATTTTTGATCATTTTCTAAAGACTAATGTATTCTAAAATTTTAATAAAAATTATTGAGGTATATCAGGAATATATATTGAATGTTGATCAGATGTTATACACTCTCTAAACAAGAAATATTTTATTCTGATTAAGAAATTGAATCACAACTCTACATTGGATAAACAAATGTGTGAGTATGCATGAAATAATATTTTATATGGCAGCAGGTGTTTAAATAAAAAGTTATAAAAGGGAAAATGAAAAGATAATTCTGTTTTCCATGATTATTTTGGAAATACCTTCAAACAAAGGAAATTTTTAACAGACACCACAAACAAGAGAGTGATGAAAACTCATGAGTATGTGGGGAAGTATTTGCCAGCAAGTGTATGGCTAGCACGAAGTCACTGTGGAAGATGCTTTTTCAAATAGTCAAGTCAAAGGTAAGTCTACATTGCAAGGAGAATGATGAGAGTTGGTTGAGAACTACCGAGGTCTGAAAGAGATCCTATCATGTCCACAGGAAGAGTCAAAGGCTTCTTAGTTTATGTTATATGCTCCTGTAGATTACTGTTTCTGCTGTTCAGATGCATCAGGAATTAAAGCAGATCTCATTAATATCTTCTTTTGATGAATTCTGGCAGCTGTGTTGAGTCACCTTGAATCTATAAATTAGGCAAACTTCATTGTGAGAACTGTTCTCAATCTAAATGTCACACATACACACAAACATATTTACATTACATACACACATGCGCACATTCCTCTGAATTCTATTTTTCCCAAGTCTTTCTCAACCCCAGCCATGCAGATTAAAGTGTGGGCATACCCCAAGTCCTTCAGATGAATTATATTTGCATATATAGTGTAGAAATATATATGAGGAATTTCAAGTCTTAAGGTTCTCTTTAAAACATAAAATTGGATTCCACATTGGGAAGGATATTTTCCATTGTATATGAAAGCGAATAATAAAACCTGTTTAAATTAGAGAAATGGAGAGAGAGAAAGGGAGACAGAGATAGAGAGATTGAGAATGAAATGAGCAATCATATGAATGAGAATTCCAGTGACCCTGAGAGGATGAAAAAAAATCCTGGGTTTTGGCAGTATTCATATCTCATTAAATTTCTTTGATACTTGACTGTAAACATAACAGACCAAAAGTAAATATGTGTAAATATTTTCTCTCAATAAGTATTATGTCTTTTTTGGATTATTTTGCTCAACAGAAGCTTTGAAGTTTGATATAACCCTGTGTGTTTAGTTTTTTCATTTTGTCTCGTGATAATGTATCACCAAATTTTCAGAGTTGAAACAGGACAACTGGAGAATCACCAAGCATGGGTGTGGGTGTAGTGGATTTTATAGTCTAGTGGGAGTGTTCAGGTGGTCACAAGAAGTGGAGTACAATGTTGTTAAACCGGAACAATCTGGGTCAAACTGGAATGTGTGGTTCCCTTACCATTGTAGTTGAGTTCCCTATATATCCCTGACTATGATGTCATGGAGCCTATCACCTCTGTCTTCTTACATGTATTTTACTATTTCAGCTATTATTTAAAACTGTTAATATGCATTTAATTTTGTACCTGGGATTAAATAGTTACTTAATTTTAATATTTCGCATGTGACTGTCCAATTTCTGAGACCATTTTTTGAAGAGACATTCTCCATTTTATACTCTTGGTTCTCTGCTGTAAAGTAACAAAATACCAGAAGGCTTCATTCATTTGTGTAATATAAATAAACAGAGCTTATGAACAAACAGAACATAATGCAAATAGTCTTAGACTCTGAAATCAAAACAGTGGCTACCAAAGAAAAGGTTTATTTGTTTAAAACTTTGGGTAGAATAGGCTTCCATGTATTAAATTTTTCAAAAAACAAATATTGTGTTAAATAGAAGTTAAAGTGTTTTAATAATACTTAATAACATCAAACTCATTCATTATTGTATAACCCATGAGAAAATGAGCAAAGTGAAAATCATAATCATAAAAAGACACACAAAACAAAAATAACGGTAAATTTTTAATATAAAAATTGTAGAAATTTGATTTTTCTCTGCCTATCGCATCATTATCTAGCCAGTTGGTACTTATAAAATCTGATAGAATGTGAGGCAAGCCCTTTCTCTCTTTTCTAATGAGATAGTTTTTCCTTGTTATTCCAGGGATGTGCTGATACCACATTCAAGATACCCCAATGAGAACACTTCAATTCTGATTCTGGCCTTCGTCTGGCACACAAAGAATCCTTAGGTCATGTTCTGTAATTCCACCCATATCATGAGAATCCTATCTTTTTATACTGATCTATGAATTATTATTCTGAGAACAAATGACACACTTTTTTTTTTCGGTGTGCACACTCCTTGTAGCATAATGCATGATCCAAGACCAGGATTTGTCTTTGTTCACTTTTGTACTTTCAAACAGTTGTGTGTGTTTGTACATCTACAGAAACACATCTAAGAATGGAAGGTTATTAAATAGAAAGAATAAAGGAATAATGAAGCAGATTAGAGAGATTACTTTTAACTGTAGTAAACAAAATTGAAATGAAATTACATCATAGAAAATACTGAATTGCAATAAATTACTGTTATCTACATGAGATATATATTATATTGCCATGAAGTTAGACATTAAAAAACATTACATGTAATGTTCCTAAAATGTTCTGCCACATATCAGATGATCAGTTATCTATTTTGTGAATTTGGAATATTTTCTTGCTATATTAATATTTGTAATATGTTTAAATTGTATTTTAATAGAATATTTGCTATTATATGAAAGCTGACATACCTGCCTATATAACTGGAATAATCTTTAATTGGTCTTCTAGCTAAAATTTCAAAAATCAATAAAACTATGACCTCTATGTAAGAGTAGCTAAGATATTCAGATGAGTATCTAGAGTCATACGTATAAAATTTACAGGAGGAAACATCCTAAATATGGTAAAAAAAAAACAACTCAGAAGTAAGAATATATACACATTTTCACAAAATTAAAATTTTACGTTAAAAATCAGAAACAGAAGAGTTTTCAAGGAAGATTTTACTTAATTTTTAAATAATAATTTTATTTGGTATTCAAAATTGGATATGATAATGATTTTTCTGCTGCAATTATTTTACAGTTTGCAGTGTGGAAGCAATGGAGACATCTAGAAGGTAGAATAAAAACCATCTTGTCTTATACTTAGTGAGAAATTAATTAGCCAACAGAGAGAAGCTATCTTAAAATTTTCACACATGTTGATTAAAAATATGCATCTGGAAACAATGCATCAGAATGACAATGTCTATCACCACATTACAGTTAGAATGTTAGCAATTGGAATGCGTTCGTTTACTCTTAAAGTTCAAATAGTTGTTATTAGATTTGAGATCTAAAACTCAATATTCTGTTTCCAAAAATTTTCATTTTATGTCATTTGCAAAAGTTTTTTTACTGTTTCATCATTAAAAATCTCCCATTACTTTGGTATGTTTTGTATTTTCTACTGCGAATTATGGATGTCTTCCCTTTCCTCATTTTTTTACAGGGATAAAATTGTAGGGTTCTTGACACACAAATACATCACTTCATTATCTTGAAGATGCAGTATTTTGTTGGGTTTTTAGTAATTCTGAGCACCATGGAGATATTTCTGTGGTTGGAGTGATGCCAGAATTGGGAAATATCTCATTTACCACATTCTCTGGGGACTATTCAGCTCATTAGATCTTCTCCCTCACTCACGTTAATTTATTCCCTATCCTTTTTTTAAGTCTTCTTTATGATTCTTTAAATGTAGAACACAGGACAGTCATAAGAATATAGAACCCCATGTTTGTATTTCTAAGAGCAACTAACTAGAATTTAAGTAGTATAATTATGTCATTAACTGAAAAGATAGTATGATGGTTCAGATTGCTTTACAACTTCCTAATCATTATGGTTAGGGACGAAGAGACCTGATAGGAATATGGACCAGAAGTTCAGGGTGTGTGTGTGTGTGTGTGTGTGTGTGTGTGTGTGTGAGAAAAGTTTAGATCTCAAGACAGTGGTTTCCAATTTCATGTTCTTTAAAAGGTGACCCAACCTTAAAATACATATTCCAGAATCAACAGCTATGTCAAGCAGGTTTTAAATGATCTTACGGGATATTTTAAAAATTTAGTTTGCATTTCTGTATGATTTTCATGATATTGAATTTGTACATGAATATGTGTGCTTTTCACAGACCAATCAAAAAATGCCTAGTGCCATTCAACACCACTCTGTTAGCTCCTTTATTCCCTTCTTTCACCCCCCTGTGGAAACTACAGACTCGAATCCTTTGAAGTCTTCTGGGCTTTGTCAGCTATGAGAGTGAATTGGTATCACCCTGTGCATGTATTTTGATGTTTCAGGAGCAACGGGAGGACACTAATTTCTTCAATATTCTCTGACTCTACCTTTCATTCCTCTCTTCTTGCTCATTGGTGTTGACACAATGCCTTCATATGAAACTAGAGTGTATGGGGGTAATAGCCCTTTCCTCACAATCTTTGCATCGATTCTATCCCCTGCAGGGACAACATTTTGCAAAATAGCTGTCTACTTTGGCTTCCTGAAGGTTTCTAATAAATTGGCATTGGTTCACAGGAATTTTTGAGCACAATAGAAAACACCTTTACATATGTTTATTCCACTTGCATTTTCTTCACAACTGATATCAGTAACATGAAAGATGATGTTTTATTTGCTTATGTCCTTTCTCCAATAGAGTTTGAGTCCTTTATGTCTAAATTGTCTATACGCATTTCCTACAAGATGGTTAGAATGAAATTATATTTTCCTAATGTTTGAAAGATTTCTCATTAAATCTGTAAAATACATGAACTCTTGAGAATTGACTGAGAGTGTATTTCCAACTCAAATGGCAAGGGAAATCTCCTAAAGGAGATTGGATCTCATGTGAAAGAATAATTTCATTTTTAACTGGAAAACATCAACTATAGCTTTTCCATATGGTAATCATGCCCATTTGTGTAAAAATCGATCATTTTTTTATGTATGGTCCTAATATCCACCATATGATATAAAAAAATGATACCCAAATTGCAGTGTTTCTCCTTCTGGGATTATCAGAGGAACCAGAACTTCAGCCCCTCATATTTGGGCTTTTCCTCTCCATGTGCTGATCACTGTCTTTGGGAACCTACTCATCATCCTGGCTATCATCTCTGACCCCCATCTCCACACGCCTATGTAATCTTTATCTCCAACCTGTCCTTCATAGACATATGTTTATCCTCTACCATCATTCTTAAGGTGCTGAATATCCAAGCACAGAACGAAGTCATCACCTATGAAGCATGCATCAGTCAGCTGTTTATTTTCATACTCTTTTTAGGGATGGATGACTTTCTTCTGTTCATTATGGCCTACAATTGCTATGTGGACATATGCCACCCTCTGCATTACATGTCCATCATGAAACCCTGGCTCTGTGGATTGCTGCTCTTGGTGTCCTGGATCATAAGTGCCCTGAATTCCTTGTTACACAGCTTGATGGTGTTGAGATTGTCCTTCTGTACAGACCTGGAAATAGCCTCACTTTTTCTGTGAACTCAATCAGTTAATACAACTTTCCTGTACTGACAACTTCCTTAATAGCATGGTGATGTATTTAGGAGCTGGAGTCTCAGGTATTGGTCCCCTCGCTAGTATCCTTTACTCTTACTCTAAGATACTTACCTCCATTCATAAAATCTCATCAGCTCTGGGGAGGTATAAAGCATTTTCCATCTGTGCTTCTCATCTCTCTGTTGTTTCCTTGTGTTACCGTTCATGTATGGATGTGTACCTTAGCTCTGCTTGTTACCACAACACACACTGAAGTGTCATAGCCTCAGTGATGTACATGGTGGTCATGCCCATGCTGAACCCATTCATCTACAGTCTCAGGAAAAAAGACATAAAGGGGGCTTTCAAAACACTCTTTGGGATGGTAGCTATATTGGGATGGTAGCTATATTGGGATGGCCTGTTGCTATGGGACTGAAGAAATCTCCATGATATGAGGACTCGAAGCAGGAAAATATATTTCTTTGGCAAGATTCTGTTTGTAGAACTGGTATTCTATATATTTCCTAGATAGTATTTTCCTCTTCTGCTGCAACAACCATAAGGCTATTTAAAAGAAACAATTGATATCCTAAGGTAGTCAGGTAAGAAGTCTGAAAGACTTTCAGTTGCATAAAATAAAAATGTCTTGAGGAATGGTTCCTTCTGTTGATCCAAGAGAGACTATATATACTTTACTACTTCACATTTTACTGGAAACACATATTCCTTAAATCATGAGATAAATCGAGTTATGAAACCAGCAGCATAACATCTTAAAATGTGTCTGAATCCAAATACCATACCTTAATTTCCAACTTTCAGCAAACCATGGTGTAGGGAGTGGACTGCTTTGTGCCTGCTTCTGCAAGATATCCTGAGACAGAAGTTCTCATGTGTCATCAGAACTAGAAGCAGATAACAGAAAATTGTGGCTGAGCTTCAAAACGTCTTGATCTTTAAAATGTTTTGACCTTCAAATGTTCAAATGTTCCATTTAGCATTGAAAGAAGCTAATAACTGCAGCCTTTCTTTGCTTTGGAGCATTCTTATTACCTCATTGTAACCCAACTCTGTAAAATAAATTAAGGAGTCAGGATTGGGTCACTGTCTCTCAAACAGAGAGCAGAGACCCACCACGGAAGTTTGGTTTATAAAAGTATGAAACAGATTTTATAATAGCCTCCAAAACGTGTGAGCACACTATTCTTTATAAAATACATATGAAGACTTTTATGCTTTAATACTGAAAGTAAAAACATCTGTCAGTATTACAGTTTCATAGGCTTGCTAGTCAGTGTGGTTCACAGACAAGAACTTCCATTGTCATCATCAAGATTTTTATCATTCCAGAACTTCTGACTAACCAGGACCCACAGAATCAGAATCTGTAGAATCAGAATCTGCATTTGGACTAGAATCCTGTGACTTATATGCACACTGGTGATGAGAACAGCTGGTTTAGATGAGATTTTCTCATCTTTCACTGTTGGTATTTGCAGAAGAATAATATTTATTTGGGTTTTGTTCAGTGGATTATAGACATTTGCACCATGCCCTAATATTCTGCCAAATACGGAACAGGGAATGTCATCTCTATTTGACATCTACTGGCACAGAGTTTGAGAATTGAAGCCATAGTGAAATAATTCCTAATCGAGGCTATATTCTTTATATTAGTGTAACTTTGGGGACAGTGATAAGCCGTAGGAGATGGCTTTCAAAAATCATTTTGTAATGGATTTTATCATGGTGCTACTGTTTATGGTGAACTTTTATAAAACTTAGGTAACTAAAATATTACATATTATTGTAATATCATATTACATGGCATAAAACACTTAAATATATCTAACAAACAATTTTCGTTGAGATATAATGACAATTTACTTGAATATCAATAAAATACTGCTAATTGTTTTGTCTAAAATACTATATAAACCAAGACATAGTGTTTAAGGTTTTTGTCAAAGAGGTTCTGCCTTCTGTTTTGTTGAAGGATGCTATATATCAACTTTCTGGACACACCAGGATTTCTATCCCCACCACTCGCAATGTTTTGAAGATCCAAGTAAGCAGATTAAGAGAATTTACTCAGACAATAGACATCTTGAACTCCAACATGGGACAAATAGCTTGAACTTTAGACCTCTGAGTTCATGGATAAGTATTAAAACTGAAGTCACTTGCCTTCTAATCTAGTCTCTTGGTAGCAGCAAATCATTAAGAATAATCTCCTTTCAGTGCAGATCAGCACCCACAGGGAAATCATGTGCAGGAGTCTGTAGTACCAGGAAGTTACTGTGTTTAATGAGAAGACATGGGAAACTGTAAATATCTTCTCTGCTGAGGTCCTACAGCTTCTAAATCTTAGGGGTGTCAAGGATAGTCACACATCTATGTGACTTAAAGACCAACACCTCATCTCTTCTTTCTATCCTTCCTGTCTAAGAATGCAGTTATCTTCTCCATTTTTAATATCCAGTGAAGAATTTGACTTTCACATGGAGTTATTCTTTTGAGACAGCCAGGACAGGTAAGTCCAATAACAGAATAGGTACTTCCGGAAACATTGAGAGATAAGAATGATGATGACTCTACTCTCTGAAACTGGTTCTTCATTCATATTACATTGCTCTCATTAGCAGGAACTGACTTCTTTAAAAATTATTCTTTACTTTAGTGCATTGGATTACAGATTGTTTTGTCTGTGTCTCAGAGAAACATGGGCTTTTATATTTTGATCCATCATCCATCAGCATTGTAAGTAACTCGAAAATGTATATGCAAACTACACACAGACGACTTAACCAAGAACTATTAAGTAATGTTGATTATCCTTACTATGTATGACACACTTTGATAGGTCATTTGGTTCTTTATTCATTCTAATCTATTTCATTCCAAAAAATCATGGTCTATAAAGGGTCCATCCTCAGAATATGGAAAATGTATATCTAGCAAGTCTTTCACACCTGCTTTAGTATTTATCAGAATACAATATTTTGTCTTACCCTTATCAATTTCTTTGAGAACATACCCTCTCCTCATGCAACATATTTATTCTGCTAATTAAATTAAGTCTGATGGGATGAGATGCTGAGTATGTCTGACAGAGCTGCATTCCTACAGGCACTCAAAGTCTAAAAGGAAAGAAGACATGATAATAAATAAAACTTACACAATGGTGACACTAACAAATAAAGGGTAGTTAAAAAGCAGGTGTCCCCTTCTGTGTGATGTTAGCAAAAAGAGAATATTCAAGAAGATGATTGAAGGAGACAATTTCCAACCAGTGGATGAGACTCCAATCAAAAGCCAGTGGGTGTATGAATCTCTGAGTACTGATGCTGTGTCATCAGTGAGGCCAAAAGGCAGTCAATGTTTGTGAGATCAATGTGAGTGACAGAAAGGCATGTGTAGGGTGACAGAGGCAGAAGTGTCACAGAGCATCAAGTCTGGTGTTTGAATAAAAATGAATTATTTTTGATCTCCCTTTTGAAATGATTTTTGTTTTAAGTAGTGGAGTTTCTTTTGTAATATACAAAGATCTCAAGGTGTCACTGTGAATAGTAAGCTAGTGTATATAGTTGGTAAAGACAACAAGGAACTGAAACAAGACTGGAATTGGGAAAAGAGAGGTGGGGTAGTGGTGGGGAACAGGATGAAAAGTTTATCCTCCTCTACTGACCTTGATAGCCTTTCATTTACTAACAAGTGGGAACTGTGCTGTGCTTTCAAAATGTCAACTTGATTTTTGACATCTGCAAAAAGATAAATAAGGCTATCCCAGTATTCAAATGAGGACACAGCATATACAATGGGTCAGTTTGCTCTCAATACTCACCAACCAGTAAATGGTAGATCCAAATTTCAAAGCTGGACTTTTCATTATCACAGGCTCAACCTTATTTTTATCAGAAAATTCATTAACCTTTTAAACTTTAAAGTATCCCAACTGTATTGCACATTGAGTTTTTCCTTTTGAGTTAAGGATTTATTCCATCGTTTATATTCTAGTGGAATGGTCAATTTTACAATGCATGGATATTGTAAAGGTAGCAATCATTTTTCCTTCTCTGACTTATGAATTATTCTGTGCATTAAGGATATATGACAGGGCTTAGGATGCTGCCAGAACCTAGGATTTTTTCTTTTTCTCATAGTCTTTGGAACATGCACTTATTAGTCCCCTTTTCCATTGTGTCCATTTATGTCTTCTCTCACTTTTGTGAGTTGCTGTTTAATATTTCTTTAAATATAGGACAATGATGATCATATCTGAATGGAGCCCAATGTTTGTATGTATATAGGAGGCTCACTACTGAATTTGGGGTGCTAATCCTACATACTTTAGTGGAATATATTCAGATGTTGACAGCATTCTTTCTATCATTTTTCCCTGAGTTATGTAGATTAGTAAGGTCAGGTATAAACATAGTCCCAGAAAGATGAAGTGTGCTGTGTGTATGTTATTTTTATGTCAATGTTATTCTGTGTACGTGATTCAGGGTACTCGAGAGACAAGTGATCATAAATCCAAAATGTGAACCTAAGAAAATATCATCTAACACATGAAAATAAGGATGGACACTGTTTTCAGTCACAAGAACAGGGAAACTATATAATAAATTCAAGAAACAACTGTGACAAGCACTCCCTTTGTCTTTAATACTTCACAAAACAAAGAGGACACCTCCTCCCTATTACATCACTTCATGACTCCTCATTCTTTTTCTTGCTCATTGTCTTGCATATACCGGAGAACTGCTGAGGCTTGATTTTCTGAAACAAGTGCCTTTCTCAAGGACTTTTTCCAGCTTTTCATCAGAACATTTTCCTAGAGTACATCTCTACTTCTAGATCTTCTTTGGGTGCTCTCAATACACAGGTTTAAACATTCGACTGAACACACAAATGAAATAGCACATATCTTTTAGACATTATATATGTTTTAAACATTATATATCTAACCATCACCATATCTTTTAGACATTATATATGTATTTCTTCATTTTACTTGTCAGTTTATGGTAATTTATATGATATTGTATCACTTTTATTATTTTGCATTAATGATTTATAGACGTGTGTTTATTACATATACTCTGCCATCAAATAAGCTATCCTCAACTTATATTCCCCAAATGTATGAAAAATTGCTTTTAAAATGTGAAGAAGCATAAGTACATGGAAAAAGGGCTGAGTGACATGAAAATACCATTAAAGAAATGTCACATTGTCTGAATGGGAAACATTCCATGCAAATATTTTGGAAACTAACTTTTTGAAAGCAAATTATATATATATATATATTAGAAATTCAACTATATTTTAAATGCTTATTTTTCTAAAATTATTCATGCTAATTTCTTTCTTGTAGAGGTCCAATGGTGCTAAATAATGATACAACAATTTCAGAATTTCTTCTTCTGGGATTATCAGAGGACTCAGAAAAACAGCCCCTGATATTTGGACTTTTCCTCTCCATGTACTTGGTCACCGTCTTTGGGAACCTGCTCATCATCTTGACTGTCATTTATGATTCTCACCTCCACACACCCATGTATTTCTTCCTCTCCAACCTGTCCATTGTAGACATCTGTTTCACCTCCACCACTATCCCAAAGATGCTGCAGAACATCCAGACACAGAGCAAAGCCATCACATATAAAGGCTGCATTACACAGACATACTTTTCCCTAACCTTTGTAGTGATGGATGACTTCCTTCTGACTGTGATGGCCTATGACCGCTTCGTGGCCATCTGTCACCCCCTCCACTACACAGTCATCATGAATCCTCAACTCTGTGGGAAGTTGGTTCTATTTTCCTGGATTGTCTGTGTTCTGTATTCTTTGTTACAAAGTTTAATGGTGCTGAGGTTGTCCTTCTGTGCTAACTTGGAAATCCCACACTTTTTCTGTGAACTCAATCAGGTGGTCCATCTTGCTTGTTCTGACACCTTTATCAATGACATGGTGATATATTTTGGAATTGGACTGCTAGGTGGTGGTCCTTTTGCTGGTATCCTTTACTCTTACTCCAAGATAGTTTCATCCATACGCAGAATCTCATCAGTTCAAGGGAAGTATAAAGCATTTTCTACTTGTGGGTCTCACCTCACAGTGGTCTGCTTATTTTATTGTACGGCTATAGGGGTGTACTTCAATTCTGCTGGTACTCAAGGTTCACATTCCATTGCAACAGCCTCAGTGTTCTACACTGTCGTGACACCCATGCTGAACCCCTTCATCTATAGTCTCAGGAACAAAGACATAAAGCGGGCTCTGAGAAAACTCTTTGGGATGGCAGCTACATAAGGTCTATTACTCTAGAGCTAAAAGGTAGCCATGACTGCAGGATTTAAATGCTCAGAGCCCAATTGTTATTCTCTGATTAGATTCTGAAACAACAATTTGTGTCTTACTTTGTGTCCCACAATCTACATATTTTTGTGTATTAACATTGCAATTTTTGTGAGATTGTGGAATTGAATTTCCATTTCTTTTAACACAATTTTCTTTTCAGTTTATTTAAATCACTTTATCATCTGCTTGGTATGATAAAGATATATATATATACATATACTAACTGTGTCAATTTTCATACATTCCAAAAGATTTTTTCAAACTTCACTGAGAAACATTTGATATCTATAACCTCCAATAGACTGACATATTTATTTCAATAATTTCTCAGGTGACATATACCATAAAAAGTAGTATTTTTCTAATGAATTGATAATGTGTTATGTTAATTAAATGATGAGCTATATTTTAAACTACATCTTTTTAGATAATTCCACCGCAAAGGTATATATAAATCCAATTTCCCATTTGGCTCCATTGTTTCTTTTTACATCACTAATTTAATTGCTCTGTTTCATATAACTTTAAAATCATTCCCTTTAAAGTCAGTCGGATGGCAGTGATGCTCTTAAATACAGTGGTAGACACTGCTCTGTGTCGTTCCAATAGTGACGACCCCTACAGACATTATCTTGAGCAGACGATGTTGTGGAAATATTAGTGGATTTTTAAAAATCTGTAATTGAAGGAGATACACAAGAATTACCATCTGACCTATAAAATTCCATCCATGAGTCACATAGGATGAATGTCATGACATGCAAAGAGATCAGCAGCAGAAAGAGTTGGGGAGGGAGAAAAGAGGGCTCTGACTTTATTGGAGTCATATATGGGTTAGTTAGAGATCCCTGTGTTTAATTATATTAGATAACTTAAAACATAAGAGTAGAATTGTAATGCAGAATAGAGAAAACAGAATACTACTGCAGTCATATCCATATTACTTAGCACTCTTAAAAAGTGAAGCTGATGGTTAGAGCTGTGTGGGTGCAAAATGGTATCTGTGGCAGACAGGTGGCAATAAGTTCATTAGATGTGATTACCTTTTAAATGAGTAACAGCATTATTTTAGGCAATTAAATGAAAATCAAGCTGTCTAATGTAAAAATCTATGATGATACACTGCTCTGTTTTATAACTGTTCTCCTATTTTTATCTGGTTACTCAGCTCATGTCCAAAATTCCTACAGTAGTCTCTGGCAAAATTGATAATCAAATATAGAGCTCCCATCAGAGTCTCTGTGGAAAAGCAAATTATTATAAAAAGATTGACCTCATATGATCATTTTATCATAAATGACTACAACAAAGAAGAAAAACCTCACATTTGATTACTTTGCAAAGCATTATTTCATCATGTTGTACATATATTTTTATGTATGGAAAAGGAATTCAGTGAGAAGCCTATTTATTATTCTGAAGGATTTGTTAATAGGTTTCATGTTTTATAACTAAATTATATTCTAACTTCTGATTGAAAATCTAGTGTTGCCTACACATGAGTCTTTCTAGTGCTCTATGAAATAGATCCTTTATCCTAGTATATTTCATAAATACTGAATGTACAGTGAATGAACAAAGTCAGATCATCCATCCTTCCTGCTCAGGAATGTCTTTCATCTTTTACATCAAAGGAAGACTCTCAAGAGAACTTCAATTCCTGATGTTCTGTGGTTCAGGTCACCAGAATTTCTGTACAACGTCCTTATCCTTACAATATATCCTACTGAGTTGTCAGGGTATTCAATACAATCACTTGTGAAAGCAGTTATCAGAAATGCACTCAGATAATATAATGGTCGTGAATAATCTCTTCAAATATATCACATGCTAAAATAAAAGTAAAATGAGCAAGTTTTGACAATTGACCTCAGTTATGTCCACTGTGTTCTTTTTGTTTGTTGGCTATTGCTGTGTCGCAAGCTGAAACTTGTGGAATGGAATGCTATAATTGCTCCTTTGGATGAATTGTATATGTGTGGGCTGGCGTTCTCAATTCTATATGCTTCTAATTAACTATTGTCATATGGGTCTCCACATTATGTTTGGAGAACATAATGAAATGAAACATAATGAAATGAATCCTGTATGATCCATGATTCTGTTTGGGTGCATAATGACTATCTTAAGTCAATGTATAAAGCCTCTGTATTCCTTCCTCTAAATATAGCTTCAGTTTACACAAGACATTATGAGCATATGAAGTAAATTATTTAATTATGTCTGCTGTTGCTACATCCATTTTTGACATTGAGTTTACTCCACATTAGAATAGTAATCTCTTTTTTCTGTTAAATGATAGTCGCTACCACAGCTCTAGATCCTATCTTGAGCCATACACCCCTATTTTTTTAACTTTTGCTTTTTAAGTTATTTAATTTCCACCTCAGTCTTCTGCATTGCACAGAGATCCTACGACCAGAGTTCAAATACCCTTTGCCACCTTCTTGTTTCCTCCTCTCTCCTCTCTACCTCTAACCCCCAGGTGATCTGTAGTCTTTAGTCTGTGAATTTTCTTGTCTGCTATTAACTGTCAGTATTTACATTTTAATGGTTTGACATTGCTTGGATATGTAAATGATTACTTCTTGTGGATTAATACCTTGAACATAATGTAGGATTCATCTTTGCCATGTTTTATTTTTTTTAGATAAAAGATTATCTTGTCTGTTATCTGTATTGCACTTCCTGATTTCACTTTATCAATGTTGTTTTGATATATTTTTCAATGGCCATCAAAATTTAGTCTGTTTTTCTTGGATCTTATATGAATTTCTTAGGCAATATTTGTAGTTTCTCTTCTGGGATCCATCCAGCAGCACTTTGTTTATTGATTGGTGATTTCAGTCCAGTCACATTTATAATGATAATTGATATATAGGTTTTTAGTGCTGATATAAGAGACATTACTTACTGTGTCTCTTGATTTATTTCCCAGTTGTCTTGTTGGTTTCTCTCTGGATTTTTTTATTTTGCTTTGATGCTTTCAGTGCTTCCTTCTTCACCTCTATCTAACTGTTTAGATTAGATTTTATAGCTGCTATATAGATTGTCTCAACTCTGCCACTCTATGTTATTCTGTTATGAAATTAACCCTATAATAAATATGTTTGTGATGATTTCAAGCTTTTTACACCCCTTTAGTGTGAGTTCTCTCCTGTTTGTCCCATCTAATTTTCTTCACTTATTTTACTGTTTATCACCATTCTGAGGTGTTGGTGACTCTTTGTTTTCATTTTCCCACTTGCAATATTTATTGAAAGGCCGATTTGGTGATATAAAAATCTATTACATTTTTGTCATGGACTATATTTATTCATACATCTTTATTAAGAATAATTATCAGGATAGAGTGTTCTTGGCTGGCAGTTTTTTGTTTCTTTGGTATTTCAAATATGGCATTCCACTCTGGGTCTGTAGTTCTCTGCTGAGAAGATTGTTGACAACCTGGTGGGCTTACCATTGTAGGTCATGTTTCTCTTTTCTCTAGCTGTACCTTGAGTAAATTTTGTTTTGTTGGCTTTTGCTAGACTCCACGTGATGTGTATGGGGTAGCTATTGTTACATTTAGAAAATGGGATGTTCTGTTTCTTGAATCTCCATAGTTACTTTATGTTGTAGATGGGAAGTCATCTACTAGTACCACTTTAAATATGCTTTCTACTCTTTCTCCATCTTGTTGCTATTTGGGATACCTATTTTCTTCATGTTTGTTCTTCTTATGATGTCTGTTATTTCTTGCAAGATTTTTTTTATTTTCTACACAGTCCTATTTCTTTTTCCCCCTCCATGAGTGTCATTTCTTTAATCTTCTCTTCCATTTCTTAGGCTCACTCCTCTACACGGTTGATTCTACTTATGGAGATTTCCGTGATATCTTCAATGAATTCACTCTTCTTCTCTCTAACATTTCATCTAATTAATTTTTTTATCCCAAACTCCATGGTGAAGTTTTTCCTTTATCTACAACTTAGAGTTCTCCCAATGGATCTGGGTATTTTTGTGGCCTCCTGCATCAACCAGATTTTTGTATAACTATTATTTTCAGTTCTTTATCTTTTAGGTTGTTCCCATCTTTGTCAGAATTATTTTCTGAGGAGTTTCTGGCATCTTCCTACCTTGGAACAATTGAATCTTTGAGAGGTTGGGGTATAGTGATTAAATGAAATATCTTCTTCCCTGCCTTAAATTTAGCACTCTGACTTTTCTTTTTTTATTTCTTCCTTTTTACTGAAAAGGTGACTGGCACGGCAGGTGCCAACAACTAGCCATAGTGGGTGGAGAGTCTGTTGCACTAATGCTCTCATGTGGCCCACTGATATAATGTAAGGTGGTATTTGCAGGTTTCTATGGGGAAAGGGGTAGTCCTACTCTTGTGATCTGTTGTCTTGTAGCTCTCCATATCAGGGAGACGATACACAGGCAGTCCCAGTACAGTCTGCCAAGCACAGATGTTAAAGGCAAATTTTGGTGATGGGGTGGACAGGGGTCTCAATCATTACAGCTATCCTGGGAGGGAGAGAGGACACAAGGAACCGATGGGCATTCTGTTGTGCACAGATCACATGCAGATTCTGCACTACATGTCCATCATGAAACCCTGGATCTGTGGATTGCTGCTCTTGGTGTCCTATATCATAAGTGCCCTGAATTCCTTGTTACACAGCTTGATGGTGTTGAGATTGTCCTTCTGTACAGACCTGGAAATACCCTACCTTTTCTGTGAACTCAATTAGTTAATACAACTTGCTTGTTCTGACAATTTCCTTAAAAGCATGGTGATGTGTTTGGGAACTGGGTTCTCAGGTATTCGTCCTTTTCTTACTATCCTTTCCTCTTAGTCTATGATACTTTCCTCTATTTTTATAATGTCTCACCAACTCAGGGGAAGTATAAAGCATTTTCCACCTGTGCTTCTCATCTCTCTTGTCTCCTTATCTAATTGTTCATGTATGGGTGTCTACCTTAGCTCTGCTGGTGGCCACAACACACACTTAAGTGTCATAGCTTCGGTGATGTACACGGTGCTCATACCCTTGCTGAACCCATTCATCTACAGTCTGTGAAACAAAGGCACAATGGGGGCTCTCAGAAGACTCATTAGGATGGCAGGTATATTGGGATAACCAACTGCCTTGGGACTAAAAAGTCCCTGTAATATGAAGACTCAAAACAAGAAAATACATTTCTTTAGTAAGATTCTGTTTATAGAAAAGGTATTCTATATATTTTCTGCATTTTTCTATATTAGTATCAGCTTCTTTATAATTTATTAGTTCATTCAGTTTTTTAAGCTTTCCCTTTCTGATATATAGACAATTTTCTTCTTTATGTTCTTGCTCTCACAAATTATTTCTTAAATTTTGATCAAAAATATTTGGAGATTTCCATTTCTTTCTCAAAACAGATTGATACAGAATATTTTTTCCAATGTCATGTATTATTCAAATATTTTTTCTTTCATTTTTGTGATACTCATGAATTGTAATACTTACGTGGAGAAAAACTACACTTGAAATCCAAGCTCATTTTATATAGGTTCGTTGCAAATAAACACATGACAACATTTTGTTTGAATCTACCATTATTTTAACTGTCATTCTTATTTCTTGCACCATAGCAACTATTCTTATTATAATGTGGACTTTGACATGCTAATGTGTTTTATAACCTATCACATACTTAAATTGTCTTTTTAACTTGCTCATCACAATACCTATCCTAGTCCTAGTATAAAATGGAATATAGAGTATATAGCTCCGAGGGATTTATGAGCAAGACCATTTTGAGTAAATAATTTTGCCTAATGTGATCTTTGAGTAAATAAACTTACCTAATTTGATCTTTGAGTAAGCAATTTTAGCTAATGTGATCTTACTGTTAGAAGTGTTATTAAGTATGAAGAAACAAAGTTTAAAACTACACACATTATTAATTTTACATACTCTATGTCTGCTCATTGAAGCCTAGAAAAATGCCTCCATAAGCAAAGAATTGGTTGGTGTATTTCATTTTTATAGGATTATCCTTTTTATTGAGTTTAAAAATTACAGTGCTAACTACAGATATGATACTATTGTCTTAGAAAACACCTCACTATTTTTTCAATTTGTTGTGCCACTAAATCAAGGTAAATGAAAAATATCTAGGTCACTCATACATGCATGCCTCTTTCCTGATCAAGAATATCAATAGCCTTGATCAAAGGACACATGAGAAAAAAACTGTTCATATGTTGCTAGCTATGTGACATGGCATCATCATTTCTTCTGCACAAAGATGCACATCTTTCTAACTTCTCCAAGTTTTCTGAAATGGAGCTGAGGTTAAGGAAAAAGATTGAAGTTCATCCTTTGTTAACACCATTTTTTGAAAAAAACTTGAAAATCAGAATAATCTTGAATGCTGTCTCCAATATCAGAAACTGGTAGAAATAAAAGCCACATTCACACAACTGTTGTCATTGCTGTTTATTTTGATGATTGCCTCAGTTTTGCATAAGGAGGCATCCTAAATCTGATGGTATAGTACGACCTCTTATTATTGATGGATTACACAGTGAGATATTGTGCCATCTCCACTCAGGTACTGTGATTCTACCACTCACCCCTCATGTTGTTGGATACAGTAGAGATGCCCATATTTTGAAACAATTTTTGAGAGTTTATTCTATTTATAACTGCTGGTTTGTCTTGTAATTTACAGAATATTGGATTTATCAAATGTGAATGGGCTTAATTTTATTGCTTCAAGTCCATATATGACATTTTGCTTTCTACTCAGGTTTTATTGTCCTGCCGGTTGTGACTCACCACCCATGCTCTTGATTCTAGCTTGACTCTTACACTGCTAGATGCTTTCCTTTTTAATAGTTTATTACAGTGTAGCTATGTATAGTAAACTGTGCACAGTAAAATGTATGTTGTTGAATTAAAAGAGTCATATGTAAATTAAGAATACATACTTGTGGGTCCATTTCTACATAATATACAAAAGGGTAGATAAGCTTTATTAATTGCTTTGTCACATTATTATAAATAACTCTCTTCCTTACCCTCATTTTCCTTAATTTTGATGGTAATATGGTAAAATTAATCAGATTTAAAATGCATTGTTTGGTGCCACTCAAGTGTCCTTATGTTAGAAAATAAACTTTTTCAGAAGCATATTATTTAACATAATGAAGTATGGTAATATAAATATCAAAAGCATCAATCATTTTTAATAGTCTTCAAAATTTGTGAGCACACTATCTTCATAAAATACATATGAAGATATTTATGGTTTAATGCTGAAAGTAAAAACATCTGTCAGCATTACAGTTTCATAGGCTTGCTAGTCAAAATGTGGTTCACAGACAAAGACTGTCATTGTCAACATCAAGATTTTTATCATTCCAGAACCTCTGACTAACCAGGACCCACAGAATCAGAATCTTTAGAATTAGAATCTGCATTTGGACTGGAATCTTGCATTCATGTGCACATTGGGGATGAGAACAACTGGTTTAAATGAGATTTTCTCATATTCTCACTGTTGACATGTGAAAAAGAATATATCCTTGTGTTTTGTTCGGTAGATTGTAGATACTTACATCATGCCCTGATATACTGCCAAATATGGAATAAGGAATGTCATCTCTGTTTGACATCCACTGGCACAGAGTTTGAGAATTGAAAGCATCCTGACAAAATTCCTAATCAAGGCTGTATTCTTAATTTCAGTGTAACCTTGGGGACATTCATAAGCCATAGGAGACTCATTTTGCAATGAATTTTATCAAAGTGCTACTGTCTATGATGAACTTTTATAAAAATTAGGTAACTAAAATTTGCTAACTCATGCTATGCCATATTACATGGCATAGAAGTCCTAAATATGTCAACAAACATTTTTCATTGAGATATAATGACAGTTTACTTGATATACCAATATAATATTCCTAATTTATCGAAAAGATCATATAAACAAAGACATAGTGTTTAAGTTTTTTGTCAAAGGGACTTTGTCTTCTGTTTTGTTGAAGAATGCTATATATCAACTTTCTGGACACATCAGGGATTCTGTCCCCACCACTTAAACAATGTTTTGAAGATCCAAGTAAACAAGTCAAGCGATGTTTCTCAGACACTAGACATCTTGAACACCCACATGGGATACATGGCTTGAACTGTACACTGGAGGCTAGAGAGTTCATGGAAGAGTATTAAAAACTGAATTCACTTGACTTCTAATCTAGTCTCTTGGTAACAGAGAAATCATTAAGAATATTCGCCTTTCTGTCCAGATAAGCACCCACAGGGAAATGATGTACAAGAGTCTGCAGTAACAGGAAGTTACTGCGTTTAATGAGAAGGCATGGGAAGCTGTAAATATCTTCTCTGCTGAGATTCTTCAGCTTCAGAAACTTAGAGGTGTTATGGAAATGACTGCTGCTCTTGGAATCATACATCTATCTGACTTAAGAACCAACACTTAACCTCTTCTTTCTATCCTTCCCATCTAAGAAAACAGTTACCTTCTCCATTTTAATATCCAGTGAAGAATTCTGACTTCCACATGGAGTTGTTCTTTTGAGACAGCCAATACAGGTGAGCTTGGTAATAGAACAGATACTTCCAGAAATATTGAGAGATAATAATGATGACTCTTCCCCCTGAAACTGGTTCCTCATTCATATTACATTTCTCCCACTATTAGGAACTGGTTTCTTTAAAAATTATTCTTTAATGCATTGGATTTCAGATTGTTTTGGCTTACAGAGGAACAAAAGCTTTTATATTTTGATTCATCTACCATCAGCTTTGTAAATAACCTAAAAATGAACATACAAACCACACACAAATGACTTAACCAAGAGCTATTAAACAATTTTGATTATCTTTTCTATGTAAGATGCACATTGATAGGTCATTTGATGTTTTATTCATGCTAATCTATTTAAATTCTAACAAATCATGGTCTCTAAAGGGTCCATCTTACCATCGGAATATGGAAAATATATTTTTAGCAAGTCTTCCACACCTACTTTAGTATTATCAGAATGTTATTTGTTTTACCCTCAACGATTACTGTGAGAACATATCCTCTCCTCATGCAACATATTTATTCTAGCTAAATTAAATCTGGCAAGATGATATGCTAAGTATGTCTGGCAGAGCTACACTCTTAAAGGCACTCAAAGTCTAAAAGGAAAGAAGAAATGGCAGTAAATAAAAAGTTTACAATGGTGGCACTAACAAATAAAGAGTTAGTTAAACAGGAGATGTCCTCCTCTGTGGTAATGTTAGCAAAAAGAGAATATTCAAGAAGGAGATAATTGAGAGACAGAATTTTCAACCAGTGGGTAAGACACCAATCAAAAGCCAGTGAGTATATGAATCTGAGTACTGATGCTGTTGTCAGTGAGGCCAAAAAGCAGTCAATGTTTGTGAGACCAATGTGAGTAATACCAAGGCATGCATAGGGTGACAGAGGCAGAAAGGTCACAGAGCATCAAGTCTAGTGTTTGAAGAAAACTGAATTATTTTTAATCTCCCTTTGGGAATGACTTTTTGTTTTAAGTAATGGGGTTTCATTTGTGATATACAAAGATCTCAAGGTGTCATTGTGAATAGTGAGCTAGTGTATATAGTTGGTAAAGACAACAAGGAACTGAAACAAGACAAATTGGAAAAAGAGGTGGGGTAGTGGTGGGAAACAGGATGAAAAGTTTATCCTCCTCTACTGACCTTGATAGTCATTCATTTACTAACAAGTAGGAACAATGGTGTGCTTTCAACATGTCAATTTGATATTTTGCATCTGTTAAAAGATAGATGAGGCTATCCCACTATTTAAATGAGGACACCGCATATACAATGGATCAATTGGCTCTCAATTCTCACCAACCAGTATATGGTAGATCCAAGTTTCAAAGCTGGACTTTTCATTATCATAGGCTCTACGTTATTTTTATGAGAAAATTCATTAATATTTTAAACTTTAAAATACCCTAACTTTGTTGCACATTGAATTTTTCCTTTTGAAATTAAAGGTCTATTTCATTGTTTATATTCTAGTGGAATGGTCAATTTTACAATGCATGGATATTGTAAAGGTAGCAATCATTTCTCCTTTTCTGACATATGAATTATTCTGTGCATTAAGGATATATAACAGGGTTTAGGATGCTGCCAGAGCCTAGGAAGTTTTCTTTTTGTCACAGTCTTTGGAATACATGCACTTATTAGTCCCCTTTCCCATTGTGTCCCTTTATTTCTTCTTCCACTTTTCTGAGCTGTTGTTTAATATTTCTTTAAATATAGGGCAATAATATTCATATTTAAATGGAGCCCAATGTTTGTATGGTATATAGGGGATTCACTACTGATTTTGGGGTGCTATGCCTAATACTCTACTGGAAATACTCT
>RJWH01007147.1:0-44180 GCA_004363575.1 Solenodon paradoxus | reverse complement strand
TATCTTCTTTGGTGAAGTGTGCATTTTGCTTTAGTTCTTCCAGTTCCTCAGCTACATCAGTGTGATGTTTACCTGTTGGCCAATTTCCTGAAAGTGTGGAGATGACAAGGGGAAAGGAAGAAAGGAGGCAGGAAGAAAGAGAAAGGAAAGTGGGTGTTGAACAAGAGTTTTGCCTGATGGCATTTATTTCTCTCACTAAAGTATTTAGGGAGCTTTTCTTAAATATTAGGGAGACTTTGAAACTTGTTAAGTTGGTATACTGGGTAAGAGCAAGGTCTCTGGTACCAGACTTCTGGGCTCAATGCCTGAGTTCATCACTTCCGAGCTCTCCTTGGGCAAGTAATCATACTTTTTGTGTCTCAGTTTTCTCATCATAATAATGAGGCTACTGCTACTGTTTGACTCAATATGCTAACAGCTGTGGAGTACTTAGGACAGTGCATGACACATAGTAAGTTATTAGTGTTAACTATGGCTGATGATGTTACCCTTATCCTCACAGTGAATGTATATTTCAGTTGAAAAATGAGGTTTTATTTTTAAACACTTTTCATACTCAATGGAATACTACACAGCCCTTAGAAGAGATGAAATACTGTCATTTGAATCAACATAGATGAATCTAGAGGGGATTATGTTAAGTGAAATAAGTCAAAAGAAGAAAGATGATCTCACTCATAGGTAGAATGTGATTAGACAAAACAAAGTAACAGATAAAGCAAAACTAACTCTTGTAACTTGCATTAGAACTGAGGTTACCGATAGGGAATGGGACAGGAAGGAGGACAGGTGGTGGCATGGTCTACTGGACAATAGTGAACACTTGGTGATGTGGTGGAGGGTAGGGTGTATTGACATATAGCTGAGGAATAGGGAAACTGCACATATGGGGAACCTACACATTTGAGTTTAATTTGTAAAACAAAGTTACTGCAATAAAATACTATGAAAAGTATTTTATATGCTTCTAAATATGAAGTAGAGTTGTCATTTTTCTGCCATAATAGTGACATTCTTAAGATTTTAAAAGATTTTCTAATTTATATATATATTTAGGGGGGTTTCCCAATTTTGTTGAGAAATAATTGATATACATACCTGTATATCAATGCATGATCGCTTGATTTGCATATATCGTGAAATGATTACCACAGTAAGTTCAGTTAGTAGATAATAATAAAAGAAAATAAAGAATAAGGGGGGAAAATTTTCCTTGTGATGAAACCCTTCGAATTTATTTTAATTTCCTGTCTGTCATACGGCAATTTAAAGTACAGTCATCGTGTTGTACATTATGTCCATAGCACTTACTACTGGAAGCTTCTACCTTTTGAACTTTTAAAGGATATTTTCATGTTTAAGTGAGGTAGCAGGGCAATTTAAAATATGCACCATTTAGAAAATCTAGCAGACCGCTGGATTTAAGCTAAAAATGTTTTCAATTTAGAAGCTATGGTATGAATATTAAGAACACCTATGTAATGCTGATAGTTGAGATGCTCCATATGCCAGAGTTTGTGGTTGCTTTTACTTTTCTTCCTTAGCCTGATCTATTTTTTAGAAAACAAATTATGTATTTACTGGGAATGGTTTGGGGTTTTTGTTTTTGTTTTTTTGGACATGATTGATTTGTCCTTATTTTAAAACAAGAGACATCGACACTAGTTTTTTGGGGTTTTTTGAGGTAACTTTGATTTGCAAAATAATACGGATTTAGATGTGTGGGTACATTATTCATCAAATATATGCTAACACACCATACCCACCACCAAATTACCAATAGCCTTTGCATTAGATTTTTACTTCTAAGTTCTACTTGATAAGGAGAAAAACATCCTCAATTATTTTTTCTCTGACTCTCATTTCTGGTTTGGGCCTCTCTAGGTTGTGGAGATGTTGGAGGTTCCCAATAAACCCACACAGCTGTCATACAAGTACTACTTTATGTCTGTGAATGCTGCAGACCGTGAAGACAGCCCTATCATGGCACTCCTACTACAGCAGTTCAAGGAAAACATTCAGGAATTGGTTTTTCGTACAAAAATTGGGAAACAGCTGAGAACCAGCACCAAGCGCAAGGTATAACCATATACAGAAATGATCACAGAATTTGATGTATTAACTTTGTTGTGTTCTTTAACTATTTTTAATCGGGAGAGAATTGGATATGTTTTCTAAAAGACTGAGTGGCAGTAGATTTAAGTAGTAGCTATCTACATTTTCTGGGAAGTGCTTCTCTTTTAATTAATAATTATACACCATTTTCCACAAATGAATGTGTTAAATACATAACATTTACTATTAAATTTCTACTGTTTAAGTCAGTATTCCATAAATATTTGACACTTACTTTGGTTAACCTTGAGCTTTGTTTAACTGCCTTAGCTAATTGCATCACATGTACTTTTTTACCCACTTGTGTTCTTTACTTAAATTCTAGTTATCTGATGATCCATGTCCAGTTGAGCCCAAGAAAACCAAACGATCAGGAGATGTGTGTGCCTTCAATAAAGTCCTAGCTCACTTTGTTGCTATGTGTGATACAAATATGCCATTTGTAGGACTTCGGTTGGAGGTAATTTTGGGGAAGACTTTTGAACACTAAATGAAAGTAATTTTTTTTACCTGCCATACTAAAGCTATTTGAATTCCATTAAGAGAGCCAGAATGATTGTGATCTTGTTCATTTGGGGGAGAGGTGGGATTGGAATCATAGCTTGTCATGGTATACATGGAAAATACAAATTAAATTGTTTAATCTCTCTGGTTCCAAATTGCAAGACTGTCTGCTCTTTATGGAAATGGAAAGTAAATTCTTCCAGCATAAAATAGAAAAGGGACAACTGGTGAGAATTAGCATCGTATTTGTATACCTCATAATAGGAGTGTTATTTGACTTTATTAGAGATGGTTAGTTGGTAATGGAATGGCTTACTTTTGAGTTGATGAAGCCATTTATATTATATTATATTATATGTATATGCTTATACACTAATAGCAATGAGCTCCTTTCTAAGAAATGGGCCAGAATATTAAACTAAATTTTTACTTTTGTCACATGGAAAAAGAAATAGACTTATGCAGAATTAGCGTCTTTCAAGAATACACAGTTGTGATGTTCAGCATGATCCCCAAGCATACACATTATAGGGAGGTAGCAGAACTTGTTTTTTTGTATTTCCCAAAAGGACTTTGGCCAAGGAGCACTACTTAAAAGTGATATACTAAACTCTTACTATATCCCTCTAGTATAAAGTTTTGTTTTTTAAGAGAATTCTTCCCTCTTTACATTATTGTGAATGAAAAGAGACCTAGACATATGGAAATGGATTGTTTCAGTGGAACTGATGATGATGGTCTTGGGAAGACTTGTTAAAAACACTCTTCTGCTTTAGAGCAGGGAGCGACAAACTTTCTATGTACAGGGCCACATAGTAAATCTTTTAGGCGCTGTGGGTCATATGCTCTCTTATCGCAGCTACTCAAATTTGCTGTTGTGTGACCTGTCCATAGTTGATATTTAAAGAAATGAGCATAACTGTATACTAGTGAAGCTTCATTTGTAAAAACAGTGAGCTGGATCTGGTCCATGTTTTTGCCAGCCCCTGCTTTATAGCACTTTGGGACCCGAAGGCAGAGGGTGGGTGTGAAATTGTGAAGAGCAGCAATAGCCCAGAGAAATCTGAGCCCAGAAGCAGGCACCTAATGTGCTCATGTCATCACTAGTCCCAATTCCTATGATCGTGAGCTTGAAGAATGTCCTCTTGTCTGAGAATTAGCCATAGTTACTAAATGGTGCGAAGATTATCTGTGCTTCCTAGCTATTTGGCTGTGTTCTTGGGCTTATTCATTGTGCCATGTGAACTGATTATGTAAATTCCATTCAATTCCTACCTTTGCATTAGGGAAAGGGCGGCTACATGGTGCCCAGGGGTGACGGAATGCATTTGTCTCCTCTCCTTGCCTGCTCTCTCTCCCCCTGCACACAGGCTAGAACTCAAAAAACTTAGGTGTTTTTTTAGCGCCCACATAAACTAGCACCTATACACAGACATACGTTATGCCTGTCCCCCTTATCTGTGCTCCTATACTTGTTGCATATAAAGGACATTTAAGAACCTTCTATAGTTCTCAGTTGAACTCAGTCAAGCTCTTAAAATCTTTTCTTCAATGAAAAATACGTGCTAAAGACAAAAGATAGCAAATATTCTGCTTAAAATAATTTATACTGAGATGTGAATAGCCAAATCTAGTCTTACTAGAGAGGTGTATGTCTCTGATCCATAAATAGAAGCAGTGTTTCTGAGCCCTCCTACACTTGACTCCCTTTAGAATCTGAACTCCTACTGCCGATTTGGTTAGCAGCTATTTTTCTAAACTGCTGCCCTTCCCAGCCCAAATAATGTTGCCCTCAATAAATACTTAGGGTTGCCTTAAATCCTTTCTAGAACAAGGTGGGTATAAGCAGTCTGCCATAGAAGACCTAAAAATATCTGCCAAAAGCAAACATTTCTTTGGTCAATCAGATAACTTTCTGGTATACCTAAATAACTCGTAGTTCCACTGACAGTCACACACACTGTCTCTATATTCTTTTTTTTTTTTTAAAGAGAGAAAGGCAAGGCAGCAGGCAAGAAGGAAGAGAGAGGAGGAAAGAAGCATTTAGTTGTTCATTTTAGTTGTTTACCCTAGCCTTGGACCTTGAACCCAGTTCCTTGGATTGTATGTGGACTGTGCCCTAATCATGGGCTTAAGACTTGAGCCACCGGGGCATGCCTGCCTTCATCTTTACGCTCACTTCCTGGGAAAAGCGTAAATTGGAGATCTTTTCTTCTTGGGTTTCACACAGTAGTTTGTTAAAAAAATGAAAATGTATTCCTGGTGCACCTTGGTGCCCTAGCAGATCAGTCCACTACCTCAAGCTGGTGCTGTCCTCATACATCCCAAAGACCCAGGTTCACGGCCCAGAGCTGGAGGAAATAACCAAGATGAACAGCTAAATAAAATAAAGTGCTGTTTCTGCCTATCTCTTCCTGCCTGCTTGCCTGCTCACCTTCATTCCTACCTGTACCTTTCCTTCCTTTAAAAAAAAAAAAATGTATTCCAGGAAAGTTGTAAACTAAAAACTCTTGTTCGTGATTAGAAATGAGATATATCTATGACTCAAATTTTGTTTCAAACAAACATAATTTAATTACACATAATTTAATTAAAATAGACCCAGTCTTATTTTAGCAGTTCTGTCATTTGGAACCACTAGACTTGAGTCTATTGTTTTGGGCTTGTTGCAAGAATTAGATCAATGTCCCGAATTTGGGAGATTTGCCATTTGTGGAGGTGTTTTTCAATTAGAAAATCTGGGTCATTTTTGAGTTTCACTGTACTTAATATAGTTTCCCAGGAAATCAAATGATGGGAGACA
Organism: Solenodon paradoxus; assembly: GCA_004363575.1. Classification (NCBI taxonomy): domain Eukaryota; kingdom Metazoa; phylum Chordata; class Mammalia; order Eulipotyphla; family Solenodontidae; genus Solenodon; species Solenodon paradoxus. Next base: position 38,758 of record RJWH01007147.1, on the reverse strand, counting down.
ATGCTCATGCCTAACATGTTGTAACTGAGGGAAAGAGTGGCCCTAGAACAGGTTCCATGAGAATAGAGACAGTACTACTTAGAAAAGGGTCGCGTTCTTTGTAAAATTGATGGTCTGCTATAACTCCTTTTTTTTCTAGTTGTCTAATCTGGAGATTCCTCATCAAGGTGTGCAAATGGAAGGTGATGGCTTCAGCCACGCAATTCGTTTATTAAAGTAAGTCCTTGTCACGTGTCTCACTTGGTGCCACATATTGTAGTCACAGTGCCTGAGCTGCTCCTCCTGTATGACAGAGCATAAAACAGTTCAGAACTTGCGGCTGTCATGGATTTCTGCATAGAATCACTGAAGTTGGGGAGGATTTTCTTTCGCCTGCCGAGTGGAGATCCAATACCACTGGGTGTTTCAGAATGTCTTCCCTCTGCATTTCTTCTCATGCAACACATGCTTACTGAGCATAACTATATGGCAGGCTCCAGTTGTGATAAATTCATTCAAGATGCTGTGGGTTCACACATCGGGGGTGGGGGTTGGGTTTGTTCAGAAGATGGGAATGGTACTCCAGTTGTACTTGGATGTAGCAGAGATGAGAATTGGTCAGAAAAAAGGGATCTGGGGGAGGGAGTGGGTGGTCCTAACCAGAAGGAATAACTGCTAATATGAAGGCTTGTTGACGAGAGAGCTCAGTGTCCTGGAACTAAAAGGAGCTCAGTGTGACAAAAGTCGGAAAACATGTCCTTAAGGAATTTAGACTTTATCTTGATGGCAACAAGAAGCCATCAGATATTTTAAGCAGGAACTGACATCATTAGGTATTTTTGAAAGCTCACCCTAGTAGCAATATTCAAAATAAATTGGAGAACAAAAACAAGTGAAACCAGTTGCTATGAAACAGTTCACATCAGAGTTGTTGGTAGCTTGGACCCGGGACGGTTCCACAGGATTTAAGGGATGAAATATTCAACGGTTGATGATTAGGTTGATGTTGGAGGTAAGAAAGGAAGGACACATGATGGCTGGTTGTAGATTTCTGAAATAAGGGGGACAGGGGATGTGGGTTTGAAGAAGCTTTACTAAGTTTGAGATGCCTAGACATTCCTTTGGGTAGGCAGGGAGGTCTCGAACTCAGGTGACAGGTCTGGGCAGGAGAAGTAGATGAGTCATCACCATAGTGCTAGTAATTGAGCTGGAATAGTGAATTCCATCACCAGGAAATGGGTAGAGGGCTTGGTTCTGATGGGATAGAGGACAAAGAGCCAAAGAGTGCTAGTAGGAAAGCTAAGCAGTATGTGTGCTTTATAAAGGGATGAGAATGGACTTATAAAGCCTACATGCCATTTAAGAGACCACCATTTTTGGTGTGGAAAAGTTTCCTCTTTCTGACATTTGTATTTTTGCTTAGATGTTGCTGAATATAAATAATATAAACAACTTTTCCTTGTTGAATTCCTCTGCCAAGAGATGGCATCTCTGCAGTTTGCTCTAGTGGGGCTTTAATTTTTGTTTCTTGGCATTCACTTGGGCTAGCAGACAACATGTGCTTCACCAGGGTGTCATGGTAAAGAGTTGAAGAGCCAGAATGCTGCTTCCTGGCTCTCTTAGTGCCATCGCTACAGCGTTCTCAGGAAATGGGAGAGCTGATATTACAAAGGAAATCAATAGGAGAATGTAATCCTTTGAATTGAATTGCCTTTGGTTTTGAATTATATCCGACTAAAATATAGGGTTTTTTTTTCACTCTTTTTGGCAACTGTAGATAAGTAGATAGCATTTGATTTCTATTCTCCTAGTTATGTTTTTCATGTTTTGTAAGTTTTCATATATCTTGCTCTTAGAAAACAAAATCAGTCTACTTTCCTCTGGAGCTCAAGGGAACTCATAATAGTCCTGTGGGAGGTGGGGAGACACTTTGTATCTTTTAGCATCATTTTATAATAATTTTTAAATGATTTACTATGTCCTGGCTATTGTTTATTTGAAACTTCAAAGGAAGATATATAGAAATAGATAAATTTAAGTTCTTTTTGTCTGGTGTATGCTGTCCATTATGGAAGTAGGGTATTAGAAACAATAAATGTCTAAATATAATTTTATTAAAATCCTGCATACATCTGATTAGTATAATTTGCCCTAATGCATTTAATCTTCAGAAACTTGTTTTAAGTTTTTAGCCCTGCATATATAAATATTAAATGGGAGTATGAGTTGGTACTTAAAAATTGACCTCATTTTCCTCCTCTTTGCTAAAAATACTTTCTGTTCTTGTTGCTTAGCTCCATGAAAATCTGTTGAGCTGGCCTTCTTTATGGTTCTTGGACCATTGCCTAGTGCAGACTGAAGGAGCCCAAGGAAAGCCCCACCACTATGAATGTTGCCTCCAGGGAGGAGCGGGAAGGGGGGAATTGAACCCAGGACCTTGTGGCGGTCACTGATTGAGATGTAGTTTTACTGCGTGGGGGAACTAGTACGTATGAATACCTGCTGTATTAGCCATCATAGACACTATATGTTTTGTCATATTTTAAAATCAGTGACCATAAGGTAATCATTCATTTCCATTTTATAGTTGGGAAACTAATTTAGAGAGATTGAATATGACTGAGTCAAAATTAGAATGCAAGTCTCTAATTGCAGAGACCTTGTTCTTTCCGCTACATCATCCTGCCTTCAAAGAGTGGATTTACAAGTAGTTTGTTCCCATTAGTTTTTTCTCGAGAATATTCTAGATGGATTTGGTAGAAAGCCAATATTTTTAATTTTCATTCTGAAGAACTATAGTCTTTTCTAATAAAATGTTTGACAGTGAAGTCAAACATGACTTTATTGGAGGATCCTAATCTAGTTGATGTAAATGGAATTACGCTGAAGTAATTGCTATAAATTGCAATGAATTGCTTTATTAATCTCTTTGCAAAAGGTACCTAGTAGTGGAGTATGAACTGAAGCTCTAATATGAAGCCTGCCTGACATGGTGTATATTGTGCTTTAGTCACTCTGTGATGTGAAGTACACCTCATATGTTATTGTTTATCACCAGAATTCCTCCCTGTAAGGGTGTAAATGAGGAAACGCAAAAGGCTCTGGACCGATCTCTTCTTGATTGTACTTTCCGATTACAAGGTAGAAATAACCGCACGTGGGTGGCAGAATTGGTATTTGCAAATTGTCCCCTTAATGGCACTTCTACCAGGGAGCAAGGTGAGAAAATTCACACATTTTATCTTTGCATATTTCTGGATTGTTTTGAGAGGGTTTTGATTGCTATAATTTTTTTTTTTAATCCTGTAGGACCATCCCGGCATGTTTATCTGACGTATGAAAACCTGTTGTCTGAACCAGTTGGTGGTCGAAAAGTGGTTGAAATGTTCCTTAATGATTGGAATAGCATTGCGCGATTATATGAGTGTGTGTTAGAATTTGCACGTTCTCTGCCAGGTACACGTGATAATCTTCCCTTAGAGAAAGAAAATAAAAGTGCCTTCTCCCCTTTTTTCTAACTGAAGAAGTAAGACATGTACATTGTAAAATTTAAAAAATATTTTTGTACCTCAAAGTTATGTCTAATGAAAGAAAAAACGTTTCCCTTTATTTTTAGACTTCAATTTCCTTCCCCCCGAGCCACTATTAACCTTTTCTTACATATCCAGAAATATTTGCACATGTGTATACCATATTATAATAATAATTAGTACATAGTTTACTATGTGCCATATAATGTAACAGTTCGCTTGTGTTAACTCATTTAATCCTCACAATTCCTCTCTGCATAGTTGTTTTTTTATTCCTCATTTTATAAATACGTCACAGAACTCAAGAAACTTGCTAGTGGTCATATAGCTGGTGAATGGCAGACCTGGGATTACTTCAGTGTTTCCACCCCTGCCCCGACCCCTTTTGTAGAAATGGAAATTTATGCGCTTGCTCTCTTTTTCCTACTTTCGCTTTTACTAAATTGTATATTTAGAGACTTTGCTATCTCAGCATGTAATATTGTCCAAATGCCCTCTTTTTCTTATATGTATTTAAATTTTACATGTATAATCTTTATATCCTTTTCATTTTCCTTCTGTATAGACATACCTGCTCATCTAAATATTTTCTCAGAAGTTCGTGTTTATAATTACCGAAAACTTATCTTGTGTTATGGAACCACGAAGGGAAGCTCAGTAAGTCTATGAATTAAATACTTTATTGATGTAAATATAGTATACTATAATGCTTTCCCTTTAAAACTGAAAACAGAAATTATGCCCTTATGTATAGAGTAATCATGAAGCATTTTAGACAAGGAAATCTACTTTGGGTATTTTTTTCTTCATTGATTTCAAATTGTAGCAATGTGATAACTATAGTGAAGATTATGTCTCTGCTTTCGGTCAGATTATTTGACTCTATTTTAATCTTGAAGCTATTCCCCATAATCTATAGTTCCTTATTTTTCCTCACCCCACATGTAAAGTCCTAGAAATTTAGTGAACTAGCTCACTTCTCTCTGGAATCTTCCACATCAAGTAATAACTGAAGGTATTTGTGTCGGGGGTGGCTTCTTTTCTCTTTCTCACAGTGTTGACCAGAAGGAGATTGTTCTTCCAGTCAGGAGAAAAATGAAAAACACTGATGATAATTTCCAAGTCAAGTGTAATAAAAAGTTTTGCTTTAGCACCTTCTCTTTCTATTTTATTTAATAGAAGTGAGCTGTCTGACACACACACACACCGCCACACAGACTCAGTGAATGTACTGGTTCACAATAACAGTACAACTGGAGTTGAGTTTACAGAGTCCAGTCTTGTAAGGTGTTTTCCCAAAAGACCTCATTTAGATTTTTGGCCTCTTGCCTTACTGCTTGAATATTATTTTTTTTCTTTTGCTGGATTCTGCTACGTTCTTAGTTTTTAAAATATGTCATCTCTTTTATTTAGATTAGTATCCAATGGAATTCCATACATCAGAAATTTCACATTTCATTGGGAACTGTTGGCCCAAACTCAGGTTGCAGTAACTGTCACAATACCATCCTCCATCAGCTTCAAGAAATGTTCAACAAAACACCAAATGTGGTTCAATTATTACAGGTAATTAAATTTATTTTCTCTTTAAAAATAAGACTCAATGTGTGAGGTCTCATGTAAAACTCAGAAAATCAAAATGTAGACTTGTCTGTAATGATGATGGTAGGTGCCTTCGTGTTTGGGTTTTTTTTTATGTCTAGCATTCTTCTGGGAGAGTTTACTTTGATTCATTCTGGATACAGTGATTTAGTTTGTGTTCTCTTCAGGGGAATCTTTTATGGAATGTGCCAAAAGGATATTGTGTCATTTGTGGTGGTGATACATAGAAAATGCTGAGGTTTTGCATTTGTACAGAAACCAGCTACTCTCACTGTTTGTGTTCCTCATAGGTACTGTTTGATACTCAGGCTCCGTTAAATGCCATCAACAAACTCCCCACTGTGCCAATGTTGGGCTTGACTCAGAGGACCAACACTGCCTACCAGTGCTTCTCCATTCTGCCACAGTCATCCACCCACATCAGACTGGCCTTCAGAAATATGTATTGCATTGATATATATTGTCGGAGTCGAGGCGTTGTGGCAATACGGGATGGTGCCTATAGTCTTTTTGATAATAGCAAATTAGTTGAAGGTTTTTATCCTGCCCCAGGATTAAAGGTAACACACTAGTGTTATAGCACGTGTAAACGTAAATCTCTAAAACAGTTCCCTTGTGGGGGAAATAATGGGGAAAAGCTACCCATTCTTGTTAACTTTGGTAAGTGGCCGTATTGATGCATAATCTCTGCAGCTTTATTCTGAAAGAGCTAGGAGTTCCGATCAAGTGCTGTGCCTATGACAAAATGTTTTCTTTCTTTTCTTACCCTGGGTGAGAAAGGCGGAAGATGCTGAAGGTATCATATGTGTTGTTTGGAACTTTATAAATAGTGTTTATCATTGATTATTGAGAAGATTTGGCCAGTTCAGCACTGACACAACCCCTGGAGATTCTGGTATAATAGTTCAATTGTTTGCGTTTACAGTGTAGAGGCAAATAGTTCCAAACGGCTTGTTTTGAAAGTTAGTCTCCTGCAACCCACTCTTGCCATTTTCCTGCTTGTTTTCAGCTCTTACAAAGCAACTTCTCTTGGTATTTATGTCCTTATCTCTAACTAGCACACTTACATTGTTATTTGTGGACTCCTTAGTTGAAGGCGCTGATTCTCATAATGGAAGATGGGCATTTAATCCTTTTTCAATTATTTTTACGTGCCCTTTTCCCTTCCCAAGCTGCGCCCACTACACAAACACCTTCCTTTTCTTCTGTGCTTTCAATATTGTTAAGTAGCAATTTGATTAATTTTCAGTGTGCACGTTGTTATGAATATATAAATACTCGTCTACCAAACTTGCTCTGATTACTTTTCCTTCCTTGCTCAACATTTTATTTTCTTGGGGATTGAGGTGGCTCTCTTTTTTTTTTCTTCTTAGCTTTTCAGTACTTAACTAACTCAGCCTTAAAGTCTCTACCATATATGTAAGTCTTCCCTCAGTATGTTCACATATAAGATAGCTTACTGGTTTCATCTGGAAGAAATCTCTTCCTTAATCCTGTGACCTCCAGTCTGGAACAGTAGTACTCTAGAGTTTTTGCATGGTGTCAGTTTAGACCTCAGAAGGATGGTGAAAGCGAAGATTCCTTCACCTCTGTCATGGCATGCCCTGTGGCCTGGACCCCATGTCTTTTTCTTGATTCATATTCCACTGTTTTGGTGGAATACATAGCTTCCAAAGAGATCCATGTGAGGTTGAGACCTTGTATGTCTGGAAGCGTCTCTCATTTACCATCATCTAATTCAGAGTGACTCGGTGTAGAATACAAAGTTCCGGTAATTTTCTGTAAGAATTTTTTGTCTTTTAGCTTCCATTGTGACCGTTGAGATGTTTGGTCCTGTTCAGATTCTTGAATCTTGTGTGACTAAGTGGGCTCCTGCAGTCTGGAAACATACATCCTTTGCTCTGGGAAATTTCCTCGTACTGTATCCCAAGTCATCTTTGTTTTCTCTGCTAGCTCTTTCTGGTATCCCTAAGCTAATGTTGGGTATCCTGAACCTAGCCTCAACTCTTCTCAATTTTTCTGTTGCTTATTTCTTTGTTTCTGGGAGATTTCTTTCTTTGTTCCTTTCAATACTTCTATTTTTATTTCCGCTAAGATATTTTTGCCATTTAAAAAATTTCCGAGAGAACTTTGTTTCTTAGTGTTTGTTATATGACATCCTTTTATATGACTTTTAATATACATCCTTTTGTATACATTGTCTTCTCTTATCTCTTTTCTCTCTCATTCTATTTAATCTCCATTTCATCTAACTTGCTGTTTTGGTAATGTCTTTCTGGGTTTTTTTTTTTTTTTTGCTGTTGTTTGTTTTGATCTCTTTCATATTAGTGTCTTTCCTCAAACACTAAGTGATTGTTAACTCTTTGCTCCTACTTAAAGGGATAATGTCCTTGGGCCGCTTCTTTAGGTAACTCCCAATAGTAATACCTTTAGGACTTTTTTTGTCAGACTGATGTGAACATGGGAGACAAAAGTATCCAAATCTTCTGCACAAGGGTTTTTTGTTTTCGTATTTTTTTTTGCAAATCAAATAAGAAAAGAAAGCTAATCCTGTCAGCATTCAATATATAAACTTTAATCTCCTTTTTAAATATGATACCACTTCTTTCAATTGATCCTGGAGTCCCCCAATTCTGAGACCCTCCACCAGCATGGTCAACCTAACTCAATGGAGAGACAGAGGATCTGGGAGGGTGTAAGTGTCTCTTAAAGAGACTTTCACCAAGTCCTGTTTTCAGCCCCACTTTCATTCCCATTTCCAGAGGTATCTGGAGCTGCCAGTTCCTCTGTGTCTTAGGGATGTGGATGGAATTAGCTTTGCTTCTTGGCTTTCCCCAGTGCTTGCTTAAGATACAACTTTCTCACATTGAATAGTTCAGTTACCACTCAGCCATCTGCTTTACAGTCTTCAGAATCTATTGCTGTTTTCCTCTTCTGTCATTTTTTTTTGTCTTTGTGACTTAACTGCTTTTATTTTTAAAAACTGTTGAAGTAGGGGTGCGCCCTGTGAAGTAGCAGTTTGGTCAACTGCCTCCAAAGGATCACAGGCCACATACCCCTGGGTATAAGTCCCAGGTCTAGGGGAAACAGCCAGTGTGAAAAACTAAGTAAAAATAAAATAAAATATTTCATCCTCTTCTCTGCTTGCCTCCCTGCTTACTTGCCTTCATTTCTGCCAGCACCTTTCCTTTAAAGAAAAAAGTTTAAATGAGGTATTTAAAGAGGATGAAATGTATGAATTCATCATCTTTAATTAGAAATCGGACTGTGGACTTTTAAAAGCTTTCTAATGCTTCTAATAAGCTTGTGATCTATATTTTTGAAAACTGGAAAGGTAGAGGATATTGACAGAAAATCTGTACTTGAGACAAACTCTGGTAGCCTCGCTCAGTTTTTGATGACATATCCTATAGAAGACAATACTGCCCCACTCTTCATGGTGCAAGATTAATGCATGTAAGATAAAAAAGGAAAATATGATTTAGTTTCTTTGTTCAATTCTCCTCTGTCATATTTTTGAAAATATGACAGAAAACTAAAAGTGAGACCTCACTAAATAGGAAATTTTCCACATCATTGAAGTTAACTTACGTGGCCAGCATACAGCTTCATTTTTTTCCTGTTTTTGGGCCAGAAGTTAATATAAGAAAATATTTGACCTGGTTATTAAGTGGTGTCAGGATGTACTTCTTCAGCTTTTTGCTTGCACAGTACATCCTATTTGATAGGATTTTTCAAAACTTTGTTTTTGTTATGGCAATAAATAATTTTCCTGAATTTCCCCTCTATCTTCAAAATTATCAGTATCTCTTCCATGTTTTTCTAATAAGAAGGGACATGTGTCATTTACATTTCAGAAATCAATTTTTTTTCTGTTAAAATACTCTTTAAGTGATTAAAACTATCTTTCTAATATTAGGTAAAATAATTTAAATTGTATCTGTTTATATTCATAGACATTCCTGAATATGTTTGTTGACAGCAATCAGGATGCTCGAAGAAGGTCTGTAAATGAGGACGATAATCCTCCATCTCCTATAGGAGGAGATATGATGGATTCTTTAATCTCACAGCTCCAGCCACCACCCCAGCAACAGGTGATATCTAAGTGAAATTCCCAGTAGCATCACTTTTGTATAACTTAACAGGTTCTACAGGTTTCTGGGCTTCTTTGTGGAAAGGTGAGGAGGTCCTTGGTGGACCTAGGATGCTCAGGAAATTCAGTGAAAAAATAGTGACACGGGGAGGAGGCTTTCTTGATGAGAAGTGAACAGTACTGGAAATAGCGCTGACCGCAGACTCATGCTCTTAGACTCATGTCCTTAAAATGGTGTCAGGCGATCAACCATGCACTCACAAAAGAGGATGTCCCAAATGTCCAATAAAGCACAGAAACGCTGCTCAGCATCATTTAGCATCACAAATACAAAATCACAGTGAGTTAATTGCCTATCCCCACTTTCATAAATGACTTTACGAAAACCATTGATAATCTTTGCCAACATTGGGTATTGTTACTGAAATTCTCCTTTACTACAGGAGGGTGTGTGTAAAATGGTACAAGTGCCTTGCAGTGCTGTTCAGCAGTATTTGAGAGTGCTAAAACTGAACATTATGCATACCTAAGATTTAACAGTTCTACTCACAAGTATATCGGCAACAGAAATGCATCAAAAGCACAAGAGTATTCATGACGTTATTTATTCAAAAAATTATAAACAGTGCAAATATTCAGCAACAGTAGAATGGTGAATAAATTGGGGATATATTCAAACATTGAGTATATGAAATGCAAAAACAGGCAAAGCCAAGCTTGAGTGATGGAAGTCAGAATAGTGCTTAAATAGGAAGTGATAAAGAACTTGGAAGATATATGAGGAAGGCCTCTGGTGATCTTCACTATCTTAGTGAAGGTGATGAATGGTATTCCTTAAAGATTTTGAAAGTCATAGTTTTTAAAAACTTGTGTTAAATTGGTGTGTGTTTTACTCTTTTTCATACCTAGCATTTCCTAGTTGGTAACCAGTGAAGTGTGTAAATGTTGACATTGTAACTGTTTATTGGGGAAAGCCACACTCTCATACTATATACAGTTGGCCACTTTACAGACATTTAATTTTCTTCTTAGCCATTTCCAAAGCAGCCAGGATCATCAGGTGCTTATCCTCTGACTTCGCCCCCTACATCTTATCACAGCACAGTTAACCAGTCTCCCTCTATGATGCACACACAGTCTCCAGGTAAGATATTACTTTTTCTCCTACTGTGCTCGACTTTTAAGTCCAGGATATATGCACACTGAAGCCCAGTGCGTGTAGGCTTAGTTGTCAGAGAATACCTTTTCTGAGCTGTGGCTAGAGGCTTGCTGTTCACTCTGGCAGGGCTGTGAAATTTGTATTGCTGGTTCAGGAGTACTTTAAAAATTTGAATAAAGGAAAATACTGTCACCCAGAGTCAGACTCCCAGCACAACTTCGAGAAGAAAGCATGATCTCTGTCAGAGATCAGCAAACTAAGTCCTGTGGGCCAAGTCCTGCCCACCACCTATTTCTGTGAACAAGTTTCCTTGAAACAACCACACCTGTTTATGTAGTGTCTGTGACTGCTTTCCTGCCACACTGACCCCTTTCAGAAAAAGTTGGCTGAGCTCTAGCACATCTGGTGCCCCGCTTCTCAGAGCTGGGCAATGCACAACCTGCTGCTCTGTTGGCAGCCCCAGGAGTTCTTTGTGACATTGCTGGAGAATGCCAGAATTTCACATTTAACCGAACGATCCATTGATGTCTCTTGAGCACTCGCTTTGTGCCAAGTGCTGCCTGATGCTAGGGCTTCAGCAGGGAGCCAGATACCAGGTCCCTCTCCCCAGGGTATCAGAATTCATGGGTGGAGGATCCTGTCCCTGCTCATCAGGGATGGTTGGGCTGCAGATGCAGACCTGAAAGTTGTTGCCAGGTCACTGAAGGTCATTGAAGCATGGGTGGACCGGTGAGCTCTGCCCCCAAGGAGACCACCATCCTTCAACAGTAAGGGAGCAGCTTGGGAGCAAGTAGGAAAGCGGGAGACAGAGGCATAGAACCCATGGGAGCACATTTCTAGGATATGAGTCAGACTGGTTTTGCAGAGAAGGAAGGGAAGTAATTATTTTGAAACAGTTAAAATAGCAGACAGATACATAGTGCTTAAGGTGTGCCAAGCCCTGTTCTTTACCCATTTAGTTTCTACAGCAAACCCATAGCATAGATCCTACTATCCCCATTTTAGAGAAGAAGACAGGCATGGAGAAGTTAAGTCACTTGTTCAGGTCACATAACTAAATAATCGAAATATATGTATTGAATGTAAGGCTCTGCATTGGGTATTATAAGATTCTCTTACATAGTAGCAGAGAATTTGAAAGCTGCAGATAATGAAAATAGTTAATGGTCATGTAGCAAGTATTTTAATGTATTCATAGTTTTGGTACCTATAGTTCCCCTTTCATAATCCTTAATTAAAACTGCCATTTTAAGCTCACGTCTCCCGGGTTTTTATATCATTTGAAACCTCTCCCCTGAACTTGAGTCTTGTGTCCTTCAGCTATCTATTAAGCATGTCCATGTAGACGTCTAATCACCCTGTGAAGCTCAGCATGGCCGAGACTAAACTCCTGAGCAACCCCCATTGCCCCCGCCCCTGCCACGTGCTGCTCCTCCCAGACACCCCATCTCAGTAAACAGCAGCCCTTTCCTTCATACTGCTTGACCCAAAGCTGCTAGAGTCGTGCTGGACCCTCCTTTTCGCTCTTACACTCACGGGTTTTCTCAGTTGTCAAATGCTGTCAGCTCTGCCTTCAGAATTAACCCTTTTCACCGTGTTGGCTTTCACCCTGGCCCAAACTACTAACCATCTCTCCCCTGGATTATTGCAGGTGGTCTGACTGGTTGTCCTGCCCCCACTCCTGCTCCCTGCCCTGTAGTCTCTCTCATAGCAGCTAAGTGCCTCCTTCATGATGCCTCTGCTCCATACTAGTCTACTCCCATCTCATTCATGGTAAACCCTAAGTCAGAGGGGCCTCTAGGCCCACTGTGATCTGGAAACCCTTCCCCCACCTCTGAAGTCATCTCCTCACTCCCCCCTTTGCTCATGCTGCCCCAGCACACTGGCCTTCCCAGTTGCTGCCACATTTGCATTATCCCCAAATATCCTTAGTCTTCACTTTCTTTCATATCTCAGATCACATGTCCCTTTCTTAAAAGATCTTCTCTGGTGAATTTCATGTAAGGAATAGCACCCACTTACACCACACACAATATTTTCCCTTTACCTTGTCCTGTTTTTTCTCTGTGGCACTGACATATTTGTTTCTACTAGAAACAAATTTCAAAGCCTCATGAGGGCAGTTTTTGTCTCTTGTTAACTACATCATCCGCAGTACCTAGAACAGTGCTTGGCATGAAGTTAATGTTCCTGCCTACTTCTTGAATAAATGAGTGAAAGCGACACTGGACATTTTTTTTTTTTTAAATCAGTCAAATGTAAGAGCAAGAATTTGGGCCCCATGGAATTGATCTCTCTCTTTTTTGATAATGAAATCATTCCAGAGTTTCTTTGTGCTATTTATGAGAACTTTACTACTTGTATCTTTAGTCTGTGGAGAGAATCTTAACTTGGGTCCTTGTACAGGACATAATATGTGTCCTGCAAGATCATCTATAATTATTTTCCTTTATTAGGAAATCTGCATGCTGCCAGCTCCCCCAGTGGGGTTTTGCGAGCCCCATCACCAGCGTCATTTGTTCCAACTCCTCCCCCATCCTCGCATGGAATCTCAATAGGACCAGGGGCCAGTTTTGCTAGTCCACATGGTGAGTCCATATGTAGAAACTGCAATAGCAGTAAGAGTTTGATGTGACAGGTAAATTATTTTCTTCTTGCAAAATTAGCACTTGGTTACTGGGGAAATAACAAAAGAAAATATTTTTTCCTAATCCCACCATACAGAGTTATTATCCTGTCTGCTATGTTCGGTTTTTCTCTCTCCCTCGCCTTCTTTACCTTCCTTCCCCCACTCTCTCCCCTCTCCCTCTTGATTTGCCTTGCTCTTCCTGACACAGACCCCTACACCCTGTTTGCCTGCCTGCTTTTGCATCCCTGTTGCTCTTAATTGTTCTCAGCTTGTCTCCCTGCTCAAAACTGCCCCCTCCATGGGGACCCTAACATATGTATTGTTTTAAGACTTGAATTTTTAAGCTCAAAAGTTCTGTTTTGAATTGATTCAAATAGATAAACAATAGAAGGAGCAAGTGAAATGCTTCCTTTCTATTTCACCAACAACTAGTTCTCTTCTGAGAGGCATTCAGTGCTACTAATGCCCCATGTGTTCTTGCAGAAATGTTTTGTGCATACACATACAAATACATGTTACCTGTGAGTGTTCTTTCCCCACTTATTTTACACACGTGGCAGCACACTGCACGTGGTGTTCAGTGCCTTACTTATACTTGGTACATCGTCAGTACCATGTAAGTCAGAGCATAAAGAACTTTTCTGTTTTTGCAGCTGTAATTTTATTTCTTACTGTTAATATTTATGGGGACGTTTCTGTCAGTAAAATTCCCACATCATCATACTAAATGGGCATTCCATAATTTAACTCTTCTCCTATTATTATACACTTACAGTGTTCCCATTTTTTCATAATGGTGTCATTTCTGCTCATATCCATATCCCTGATTATTTCTTTAGGTAAGTTCCTAGAAGTGGAATTGCTGTCTCAAAGGGTTTGAGAAATTCTAAAGCTTTGAAAACATTGCAAATTGCTCACCTGAAAGACTTAACAGTTTCTTCTAGCATCATACAAGAATATGTTTTCCTGCATCATTGTCAACATGGGATATTATGACTTGAAAAAAATCTTGGTCATTTTGATAGGTGAAAAAAAATGGTATCTTACTGTTTAATGTGCATTTATTCATTGGCGAAGTTGAACCTCTTTTTTAAATATATTCATCGATCGTTGATATTTCTTATTTATATCCTTTTATATATCCAGTTTATATCCTTTTTCTCTGTTCTTTCCTTACCAATTTGTAAGACTTCTAAGTAAGGACCGTTTCTCTCTGACACACGGTAAAAGTATTTTCTCCGTTTGTCATTTGGTTACAAAGGGGTGTAAATAATATGTTGAAGGAGCCCGCAGGGTCAGTTTGCAAATACCAAATTGTTCAGGAAGTCGCTACATTCAAAACTTGAATTTTGGTTCATTTTTAGTGTAGTTTTAATTAAATAAAGTGGAAAATGTCCATCTCTAGCCTTCTCTGAGTAGGGTGAACACATAATTTGTTAAGGCTACTCTAAAGAAAAGATTCTTGTGCCCTTAAAGGAGCATTGAGAATTTATTGCTGAATATTTTCAAACATATAGTTGGTTTGTTATATATTACACATGTTGGAACTTGCTTGAAGATAAATTGTATCGATTTCCAGTCTTTTTTATTTTTCTAATTCTTGTATCATGTTAAAAAAGTACATAAACTGTACAAAATAGAGATTCAGATGTGCCAAGTTAAGAAGCTTCATGCATCAGTAAAATCTTATTGAAAGAAAAATAAAATTATCACCATATAAGGATTTAAATGCTGTCAAACATTTTTTAGTTATTAAAATACTGGTTTTGAAAACCACTTGTTTACTTGTTTATAGGAACCCTAGACCCTAGTTCTCCATACACTATGGTTTCACCAAGTGGACGAGCAGGGAACTGGCCAGGGTCTCCACAAGTATCCGGTCCCTCACCAGCCACACGCATGCCTGGAATGTCACCAGCCAATCCATCACTACATTCTCCAGTTCCAGATGTTTCTCATTCCCCTAGAGCTGGAACAAGTGAGTGTCATCAACATTTTTATGTTTGCTTTTAGTATAGCCAACAGGTGACCTATTAATTTCATCCTCACATTTGAGTATCATGACCTGCTTGTTGATTGGGGATATTCACTAACTTAAACTTTTTATCCATGTAGTAAATTGGTTAACAATAGTTAATTTGCAAAGTCGGGCAAAATGTAAAAAAATTTAAAAAAAAAGAAAAAAGGTTAGAGTCCTCCAGAAGTTTTCTGAGGTGAGTTCCAGCACTTCTGTTTTGACTACTAACTTAACTGCAGTACCAGACCGTGAAAGATACCTAAAGGTTATGGAGATTAACACGGAAGTGAAGAATATCACAGTATGTTAGCTTTCGCTGTGTGACTTCTAGCGGCTTAAAACGGCAATCATGCATTAGCTCGCCATGCTGTAGGTTGGCAAATAGGGCTGAGCCCACTTAGGCGACTCTTCCAGGCCCTGCTGAACTCACTCATGCTTCTGCAGTCAGCTCCTGTGTTGACTGGGGCCTGCTAATCTAAGGTAGATAACCCCAGCTGGCATGCTTCTCTCTGTTCCACGTGCTCTCATACTTGATCATGGACTTGTTCACTTGGTGGCTGGACAGACAGGGTGCTAAGAGAGTGAGTGAAAGCCAAGCTGGCAATTGGTACAACACTTCCGTTGCATTCTGTAGGCATAGGAAGTCACAAGGCCAGCCCAAAATCTGGGTGAAAAAATAGACTCTTTATTCTTGGAAGGAGTTGCTGCAAAATCACATTGTAAGGGACCTGGCTGCAGGAAGGAGAATAACTGTGGCCATATTTACTAACAGGAAGCTAATATAGAATTGCTACACTTCAACAAGTAACTAAAACAGTACGGATTTCTTTAAAATATTGAAGAGTTGTAATTAAAGCCAAAGCAGTGAATAATGAAGTAGTATGTATTTGTAAATGAAATGACATGTTTTCCTTCCCAAAAGGTTCCCAGGCGATGCCAACAAACATGCCTCCACCTCGTAAACTACCTCAGCGCTCCTGGGCAGCCTCCATACCTACCATCCTCACTCACAGTGCCTTGAACATTTTACTGCTGCCCTCTCCAACACCAGGCCTTGTGCCCGGCCTGGCAGGTAGTTACCTTTGTTCTCCACTCGAGAGGTTCCTCGGATCAGTCATCATGAGACGACACCTTCAAAGAATTATTCAACAAGAAACGGTATGAGTACCTAGTGAGTTCTTAAGCGATGCGGGTCAAAGCTGGTTCCCACAAAATAGAATCTGAACTAAAGCGATAGTCCGTCACCTCCTGTAACCACTTGGGCTTGCACCAGCGCTGGCTTGACAGTTGAACTCCACTGTTCTCTTTTTTATTCTTGTGCTAACACATCTCTGCACTTTATAAATTGCTGTGCTGATGCTAACTTGGACCTGAGAAAAGTCCCCACAGTATCCTAGGACAAGTACACCCAGGGTCTAGCTTTGCAGAAACTAATAGCTTATGAGTAACTTTTTGCCCTCTGGAACGCCCTTGCGGGCAAGCTGACTTTGAATCTTAGTCTCAATGGAATGAAATTACATATGGTCACAGGGATAAAAGCTGCTTTTAAAATACTTGAACAGTTTAATTAATTAAAAACTCTAATAGGAAAAGAATTCTAAACTATCGTGAGGCAATAACCTTAGAATATAGTTCAGAGTTGAGAGTGCCAGTTCGAGAATCAGGCTGCCTGAGTTTGTAGCCAGGTCGTGCCACCTACTAACATGAGCTTAGGCAAATTTCATCATTTTCAATAATAGTAGATACTAGTGTCTACCTAGCTCATAACAGTTGTGGGAATTTGACATATTTCATGTGAAAACTTTAATGTATCTTAATATTTGATACATATTAGCTCTATATAATTGTTATTGGTATATGTATGTGTTAATGAGGTAGTCAGAATGGTGACTGTTTCAAATACTCATTCCGAGCTATTTTGTAACCTTTATATTTAGATAGGGGGAAAAATTCTAACATATTGACTAAAATAGTATTTTAAATGGTAGTGGTCATACTCGTGCTCTAGCCAGCCCTCTGCCACTTAAAAGCCATGCAAACTTTCAGCTTTTTGAATCTCATTATGCTCATCTGCAATAATCAGTATATTAGGCTACAGCAGAGGTCAGTTAACTACTGACTAGAGGGTCCAAGTTCTGTCCACCCTCTTTTTCGGTAAAACTATTGGCATATAGCCACACGTACTCCCTTCCATGTTATCTATAGCCGCTTTCAGTTTACAGTCACATCATTGAGTAGTGTCAGTAGAGACTGTATACTTCATAGAGCCTAAAAGATTTACTCTCTGACCCTTTACAGAAAAAGTTGACCAGTTCCTGGGCTAACGTAACATCCCAATCAAGATATAACTTTTATAATTGTCAGGGTTTTTTCTTTATGTGCCAAAATTTTTGTGGAAAAATTTTACGTGTGTACAAAATTAGAGAATAGTATAATGAATCTTTTATATTCTCATAACTTACCTTTAACAATGAATTCATACCAATACTGTTTGACCTATAGCTCCTTCCCCTAGATTGTTAGATGTGAAATTCCAGACCTTATTTCATCCATAAATATTTCTTTATCATCAGGTATCTAGTTGGTGTCCATATTTCCCAGTCGTTGCAGTTTTTACAGAACTCAAAGCGGGATTTTTAAAGTGCCTTTAAACTATAGGTCCCTCCATTACTTCTTAAGTAGTTTCTTTTTTGAAGAAATCGAGTCATTTATCCTGTAGAGAGTTTCTTTTCACATTCTGAATTTGCTGATCGCACCCTTTGGAATCATTTAACATGCTCTTTTGACAGCTTATTTCTATGATATTGATCACTCTTTTGGCTCTAACTACTGAATTCAAGCTCAAGTTAGTTGTTTTTTTTCCAAGAATATTTCATAGGTGGTGATATGTTTTTCCATCAAGAGACGCATGATGTCTGATTGTCTCTTTGCCATCTTGTTAGTAGTTGGTCCTCCCTGCCTAGGTAACTTTGTTTTGGAATAGGTGTCAGCTCAGTAGTTTTACTTTTGAAACAGTTCACATGGTAACATTTTTATATTCTCTTTGTCTTCCATATGTCTCACATGTTGATGGCCTTGTTTTGTAGCTACAGCTGATCAATTCCAATGAACCTGGAGTGATCATGTTTAAGACTGATGCGCTTAAATGCAGAGTAGCTCTTAGTCCCAAAACCAACCAAACACTTCAGCTAAAAGTGACACCGGAAAATGCAGGACAGTGGAAACCTGATGAACTTCAAGTTTTGGAGAAATTCTTTGAAACAAGAGTATGTGTTTATTGACGCACAATTCTGATCTAATCAGCAGAATGGGAATCAAGGTACATGAAGAAGAGTAACATGAGCTTTTCTTATCCCTGCAGGTTGCAGGACCGCCGTTTAAAGCCAATACATTAATAGCCTTCACCAAGCTATTAGGAGCTCCTACACACATCCTCAGAGACTGTGTGCATATTATGAAGCTAGAATTGGTAAGTTACAAAGAAACACACATTTTTATTCCAGGGTCTGTTTGAGGAGGTTGGAGTTGATGGGAACAGTATTTGTTGGTTTTCATCTGTCTATGTACTTCCTTTTTTTCCTTATTTTTCATTTTTAACTTATTATTTATTTTTGAAGATGACACAATCCTCGAGTATCTTTTGAATTTAGACATGATGTTAACATGAGAAAGTTCCAGCCATCTAGTCCCCCTCCCCATAGGCAGCCAGAGTTACCAGTGGATTGCCACTCATAAAAGCACATACATATAATACGTTCTTCCCACTCACAGACACAAAAGTTATCCTCCTGTGGTTTCTCATAAAAGTGTTCTATGGACTCTTTTTAAAGTTAGGATTTTTGATCCATTAAAAATATATGTTGGTATCAGGAATGAGATATGGGCACGCTCTAGTGGAATAGCGGTTAGGCCAGCTGCCTTTGGTCAAACATCATCCATGTATGTCCCAAAGACCAGGTTTATGTCTTAGGGCAGGGGAAGCAACCAAGATGTACAACTAAAACAAAAACAAATGCTTCTCCCTTCTCTCTCTTCCTGCCTGCCTGCTTCAAACATCATGGCCATCCCTGGTGGAATGGCAATTATGTCAGCTGCCTCCGAAGGAGTGCAGGCCACATGCATCCCAAGGACCCGTATTCCTGTCCTGGGGCCAGGAGAACCAGCAATGTGAACAAATAAATAAAAAGAAAATGTTTCTTCCTCCTCTCTCTTTCTGTCTGCACTTTTCCTTTTAAAAAAAAGAGATATGGATCTTTGTTTCTTAGATGCTTCACACTTGCTCTAATAATCATTTATTAGAAAATCTATCTACTCTGGGGAGATTTTTAATTCCTCTACTCTTATGAAAGTATACAATTATATAGATGGAATCCAGGTGGCAGCTGATCATCTTCCCAGTCTTATAGTAGTCTTTTCACTGTAATGTTTCTAGTATTATTTGGGCTAATTCCAAATATGTCCCTCCTTTTTCTAGTTGGTCTTTCACTCTTAATATTGTAACAGCATTGTTCCTTTGCTAATAGTCTTAACATTTGCCTTCTGCTCTGGTAGGCTATAAAAAAACATTTAAATGAAAAAGATACCCATCTGAGTTTTTAAGGGAGTAAATATGTGACCAAAAAAGCACTAGTGAGTATAATTTAAAGTTATCAGGAGAGTTCAATTAGTTTTAGAAAAGGAGTTGGTAATGGGACTGGGAGGTCTAGATCGACACCACTTAAGGACCTTGAATGCTGGATGTATGTTTGTCCTAGGGAGCGGACAGCATGTGTCACTGCTGTGACTGAACATTTGGTTGCTAGATCCAGAACTATGCTCTAGGGCATCTGTCTGGTGATGGTGTAAGGATAGACTGGGAGAGGCAGCCACTGGGAGGGACCATTAGGGGGCCACGGGAGAAGTAATAAAGCCTTGGGCTCTGTGACATCTGAAAACCAGAGGGAATAGATGTTAGAGACACTGAGGAAGCAGAATTCATAGGCCTTGGAAATTAAGGAAAAGGAATGGGGAGAAAAGGGTAAGACATCACATACATCCAGAGTTGACTTTGCAGTTAGTAATTTCACATACATATTTCCTTTGAAAAAAATGAAGGTTGTCACCTTTATGTTCTATTATTATTGAGTATACAATAACATCTAACCTTTCAGACTCCTATACTAGAATTTTAAATATTCATGTGACTTTTACTATGATTTTTTTTTTATTTCAAAAAAGTTCCCTGACCAGGCAACACAGCTAAAATGGAATGTTCAGTTTTGCCTGACGATCCCTCCCAGTGCACCACCGATTGCACCTCCTGGGACTCCTGCTGTGGTGCTGAAATCCAAAATGTTATTTTTTGTAAGTATCACCCAGTCCATGTATGTGCATGCGCATGCATGTGTAGCTTCTGTGCAGAAAGCCGTGTGAGGATATAATAGAGCAACTTTTGGATAACTGCAGAAATTATCTGTTGCTGTCAAATATTGACTCAGATTCCATAATTGTCCGTTTAGACTTAATGTAATCTCCGTTCCTCTAGTAATGACAGCAATTTATTGAACTAGATAATTATATCATTGTATCTTAATCCTAATGTTCTGTTGGCACTTTTCTTATATTTAATTTTCTTTTGCTTGATGTATCATAAACTGACAGTAGAGTACGTGATAGTACCGTTGATACATTTACACAAATGTTTTATTTACTGTTTTTATTCTCTTTATGTGTCTTGTGTGTCTACAGCTTCAACTAACTCAGAAAACATCAGTCCCTCCCCAAGAACCTGTTAGTATTATAGTTCCAATCATTTATGACATGGCTTCAGGTACAACCCAGCAGGCAGACATTCCCAGACAGCAGAACTCTTCTGTTGCTGCTCCCATGATGGTCAGCAGCATACTGAAGAGGTTTGCAGAGATGAACCCGCCACGACAAGGTACATGACCAGTAGATGCTATTTTATTGCATATATGTTATGAAAGTTCGTTTGAGAGATTTCCCCTTCTCTGCTCTTCTCCTTCCTTACCCGTGTCACCTCCCCAAACCTAAAACTAGAGCTCTGGTTGGTCGTGGCCCTCTTAATGTCTGCCTGTCGCTTTCTTCCTTTCTCACACTGGTTCTTCATTTTTGTCCATGTCTCTGCTGCCTGGACTTTATTTTTGTTAGTGATTGACTGTTGGGACTGACCCAGTTGCTAATGCCAGAAGCTTGTATTTATCGCACACATTGCCACAAAGCTCTAGGTTAGGATGATAGAATTTGCCATGGATGTGAATTCCTGCCCTGCCATCAATACCCGCCACTCTGTATATCACCATGTTGAAATGCATGTTGGTTTCTCATATTTCACGGTTCAATCATGAATAGAATAATATCGTTCAAACTTCTGTATCTTCTAAATGTTTTGTGAAGAATAAAAACTGATACAAATGGCATCACTGCTTTTTTTGGGCTTCTTATATAAGTGTCAGGCGGGTACAAGTGAACCTTTTTGCCAAGTGCACAATGAAGCTCTCAAACCGAACATTTTCAAGGGAGCCAGAAACCAGAATGTTTCTGGCAGATAAACAATGTCCCTTCAATAGTGGAGTAGCCTACGTTTATCACATATCTCCTGGCAGTGCTAAATTTTTGGTTATGAAGCATAAAGTTCAGCAAAGAACTTTTTTTTCCATTTTTGCTTATTTCTAATATTAAGGAGATTAAATTTAAATAAAATTGTATTGTTAATATTAAGGATTAACGTAGATTTAATACAGTATGATAACAGACTTATGTTGTTAAATGAGGGAAAGTTGTTCTCTGAAACATTTTTAGGTTACCACAGTGTCCGCTTTTTACTAGAAATAGGAATCATGGGAGAAATTCTATTTTTAGCCACTGTTTCCCCATATGATATATATATATGCAAGATCTCACTCAGGTATAGTTTATCAGGAACACGCTGGGCAGTGGAAAAGGGTATATACTTCTTTTGTTGTAATGCTGCTGCTGCTTAAAATGATATGCTTTCATCCTTTGACTATCTGTTCTTTCAGCTAAAAATAGGTCCTTAAGAATCAAAGTAAAGCTATGAGAATTATCAGAATTGCAGTCCAGTAGAACTTCGATAATAAACACCAGTTCTTCACAGGTAGATGACTATCAGTAGTGTATCTTGTGGAATTTAAAGGAAAGAATGTTTTGTCCTATTGGTATCAAGTTTTTCTACCTATCAATAATGGAAATGTTTTTAAAAAAGAAAAAACTGTAACTTCTTTTATTTAAGAAATTGTTGGAATATTTTTAAAGTTTTTTGCTTTTATTTCAACCTGAGACCGATTAAACCTTTGGGTTTCATTTTCTTTCTGTTCCCGAATATTCCAGTGCAGTAACTTTCACAGTGTCACTGCACATCCTGCCCTTTGCTGGAAAGTCCTGATTCCGTTGAGGTCTTCAGTTCTCTCACTTCCAGCCACTGTAGTGTTTGTTAGGCCATGCTCTGGGGAGGGGGTCCAGCTTTTGGTTTATAATATTTACAATGGGTTTGGGTTTATTATATCGAAATATAATATTTATAGGAAGGAAAAGGCAGGGTATTTGGTTTCTTTGAACAAAGGGCACATTGAGAGGATGACTCATTCACCTGTTTCCCTCCCCCCAATTTTATTTTTGGATTGTCGGTGTGCCATGCTTCAGCCACCCTCCCCACCTCCCAAACCTGCCACTTCCCCCTCTGATGAAGTGTGTTTAAGAAACATTTTATTTTTGTATCATTTGATTTTAGAGTTGAACTCCAGAAGGTGACCATTTCCTCGAAATTTGGGAGAAAACTCCAGTAGATGTTATAAAACTGCTCTGTCCAATATAAGTGCCACCAGCACGTGTGGCTTTATAAATTTAATTCAAAGAATCGCTTTCTCAATCACAGTAAGCACACATTAACAGATAGTTGGTAGCCACAGTGCACATAAAAAATATATCTACCATCATTGAACATTCTATTGGACAGAGCAGGCATAGACATTTTCATCTCGCCTTTAATGCAACCTAAGAAGGAAACCATGGATGCTATGACTAGTGCACAGATAGCAACTAGATCTTTTCACTGAGATCTAAGTGCATAAACAGTTTGTCAGTAGCCTTGAAGCTCAACCTCAAAGGCTTATCCAATGCTACATCATTTCTGTAGAGAAACGCTAAGCATATCTTCAATTCAAACCTAACTGGGATTTGCCCAAAATTTCCTCATGAGGGAAAAAAACCCAAACCAAATGTCTGATACTTAACACCAAATCTTCACCCCCTATAACCTATGTAGTTAAAATTTTGTCTTTTATTTTGATCTTTAAAGTTCTTGCTAATTTTAGATTTAATGACCTTTACCCCCACCGGTGTGTTAGCATCGTCTTTCCTGTATTGCGAATAGCTAATGACCATTTTTCTCTGTTGCAGGTGAATGCACAATATTTGCAGCTGTTCGTGATTTAATGGCTAATCTTACACTGCCCCCTGGTGGGCGTCCATAGACACTATTGTTTTTAAACCAGGAAGGCTGACAAATGAGACAAAACAGCAAAAAAAAACAAAAAACAAAAACTGAATTCAGCCTTCATTTTAAAAAAGAAAAAAGGACTTTTTTTGACTTTTAAGAACTAAATGTTCTAAACTGGCAAAAAATTTCAGGGTGCACTTCTTTCATCAAAAAGACCATCAATCTTTTGTATAGTGAACTTGTATAGTGTGTTTAAATGGGACACATTTCAAATTAGGTAATAACATCCGTGTCCGCTTGCCAGTGATAGATTTAATATTCTGTTTTATACTATAAAATCATGGAAATGCCAAACTTGTTTATTTAATTGTTTTCTTATGTTTTGGGTGTAATAGTCCTTTTTTGGTTTTTTTTTTTTTTTTTAAGGCAGGTCTGTCATTTTTGAATACTGTAAAACTGTGATAAAATTTATATTGAAGCTGTATTTTAATATGACCGCTTTGAAATCTTACATGAAAATGTTCTGGGAGTTGTTATAAACACATCCCAAAGAAGCAATATTTAATAAAACTAGGTTAAAAACCAAAAAACAAAAAACAAAAAACCAGTGACACTCACTTGTGTGTATATCAGTTCTATAAACTTTCCAGGGCCTCTCTTCATCTTTAACCTGCTGGGGCCAGTAATTAATTTCTAATAACACCGTCTGAAATTTGAAACATCTGCTTCTTTGTTTCAAGGTTAATTTATTTTCTTCAAACATTCCTAACTTAACTGGTGGTTAACATTTAGCATCTTGGTTGTCTTTCAGTGTAGGATTTGGGTTAAAAAAGGACAAACCCAGTTTTCGAGAAGAGACAGTAAATAACTTTGCACTGATAGAGAATCCCAAATACTGCAGTCATTCCCAGCCATTGAGGATGTGGAGACTTTCCTGTTAGACAAATTTAGTTTACAGGATTCTTCTGCATACTGAATTAATTAGGAAACAAAGAACTTGAATGCTTTATACCCTGGCATGAAATCCATGTGATGTTTCTTTATCTTGCTTATTAACTTCTCCCCCTTGCCTTCCCCACCAAAATTGGTTTGTTTGCTTGTTTTGTTTTTTTTGATTTTTTTTTTAACAAACCCAATTTTATTCATTGTCAACAAAATAATAAAATGTTTTGCTTGGAAGAAGCCTGGTGCGGTCCCCTCACTTTGAAGAATCCAAGATCCAGGGCCTGTCCAGAGTCAAGTGGAATCTCTGATACTGACACATCTCTGCAGAATTTCTTTCTGGAGAACTGTGCTGTCTCTTTCAGTCAGTCAGGGACTTTTTTAAGCTTCAAAGAATATGATCTGAAGCAGATGTCTTTTGGTGACTTGATGTTATTTGAGAAAGTTTTTTAAATGAAAATACTGTGCTGAGTTATCTGGTCACTGTAATGTTCTCTATTAAATTTTAGATGCTTTGTCTAATTCTACTTCAAGATTTAATTGAGCTTCTGTAAGTATCAACAACCAAATTCTAGTTTCAAGCATCTCACTGTAGCTATAGCATCTGTTCTCAGCTTTGCTTGGTTCTCCATTGCTTTCTGGCCAGAGTTGAGGCCTTCTTGGCCCTTCTTCTGTGTCTTATTTCTGCCTTCATCTCCTACTTCTTGTCCAACTCTGCCACTGTTCACTGGACTAAACTTTTATCCTTCCTTTAACTTAACTTTTATCCTTCTGTTTTCAGTTCTCCTAATAATGGTAATCACATCGGTTTGGCAATCTAAGATGTCTTGTTCAAAGATCGGCCCTTTTCTATTGGGATCTGAATCCTTTCTTTCATGTAGAAATCTACATGTATATACAAGAAATGTACTTTTTTATCTGCAGGATAATACTGTCTCAAATAATTTTATTAATAGAGTAAACTTTTTAGGTATTTTTTAAGTGTGATTATGAAATGTTAGTTACATTTTTTAAACATGATGCATTCAGTGGACCTTTTTTTTCTAATTATGACTCCCCTGAATGCATTGTACACATCAAAAGTAAGATAGAATTCAGTAAAGAGGATTTGCTTTTGGTGCTATTAAAAGTAAACCCATGAATTTGAATTTTGATATGCTTGGTGCTTGGAATCGGTATATACTTTATTAAAGCTTGAAAATACTAGCATTTGAATCTTAGGTTTCATCACAAACATGTCTTTTGCCTCTTTTGTTACCCAGGTTCAATCACAGGGACTGGATGCCCATAGGAATTTTTCCTAGTAGCCGGTTTAGGTCTTTAAGGTGTTTTTCGGTGTGATTTTAATCATTTCAGTAATATATACAATGTATACACGTTTCAGAGAACTACCAATTCCCTAATTTTCATGAAGATGTTTTGGATAGTGGTATGTTTTAATACTAGTTTTACCTTGAAAGAAGAAATTGGTCTGATATGCCACCTTCTTTTTTCCATCTGTTGAAACGCTGTTTTAGAATGTTAGAGAAGTACTTTGAAAATGTGGAAGAAAGCAAACATCTCATAATGTATCAAGGTTTTAATAACAGGCTGAACCTTGTGTTTGAAAAGTACCTCTGAGCTAAATGCAAGCAGAAACTAAAATATAGATTATTTTGAATTGAAATACTGCTAATTACTACATCGCAGTTAACATGGTAACCTGTTCAGCCATGAGATATTAATGATGTTAGTCATTCTTTGGACCATGATTACTTTGAAAATTTCAAGAGACATAATTTTACAACTCTAAATTCAGATACAGTTCCAACATAAAATCGTTCCTTTCATGATTTCCCCCAAAAAGAAATACCTGTTAAATTTTACCTTAATAAATACTATCCAAGTGTTCTTGATACAAAATCAATATATAAACATTTTAAGGAGAACTTACATTTAAAGGGAACCTAAGGGACAAAAAGAAAAAGAAATGTTAATATATATTTCATTGTGTTTCTTGTGGAATTTTCTTTTTCATTTGTTTTGATGGGAATGGGCAGAGGATGATCTGAAATATACTTAAGATGGATTGAATATTGAGGTTATTAAGAAAAAAATTAACAGAGGGCACCCAGCCTTGTGCTGCGTAACTCCAGAAACCATGATCTGCCCACGGTTTTCTAGAAATGTTCTCCATTTCCAAATGGCCAGCAATTTGTTAAAATGCCTTGCCCAGGTGTGCCCTGGTGAAGTAGTGGTTTGGTCAGCCGTCTCCAGCACGCACAGTCCATATTCTCAAGGACTGTGGTTTATGTCCCTGGGCTGGGAGGAACAACCAAGATGAACAACTGAGAATAAAGTGCTTCTTCCTCCTCTCTTGCCTGCCTGCCTGCCTGCCTGCCTCTGCTCCCCTGTGTTCCTGCCTGTACCTTTCCTTTAAAAACAAAACAAAAAAAAACCCTTACCCAGGGACGTGACTGACTGATAAAAGGCACACTTAGGTCAATATAAAGTAAGCTAATACTTGCTGAGACATTATGCTATTGTCAGGCACTGTTGTAAGTATTTCAGTGTGTATTTAATTCTCACAGCAACCCAGGGGGCTAGATACTAATATCCTTTTAAGATGAATAAACTGAGACCCAGAGAAATAAAGTAATTTGCTGAGATCGGATAAAGATTGCTTAAGGTCAAATGGCTGACAAGGGACAGTTGGAGTCTAGCGCTCTGCAAACAGTATGCCACTTTGCTTTTGTGAAACATGAAGTCGGGAAGTCTTCAAAATGTAGTAGTCCCTTGACTGCACAATACTTTTAACATGTTTTCTAAGATCAGGAAGCTCACTAAAAGCAACCGAAACTGAGCGACCTCCTCTATCACTTGGAACACTTCGTTGCCTCCTGACTCACAACGTGGCTCTTACTTGGAACTTAACTCCTCCGACTGTCTTAAGCAAGGACCACTAATTAGCATATAACCAAGAGTTCTCAGTCATCAAAGCTTGATGCCTCAGGCTAAGAAGCCCTTATCGGTGCAGCCCTCTAGAATCCGGTATATGATTCTGCTAGGTGAGCCACTGACGGGCATTTTTCGAGTTTTGCGTCACCTTTGGTACCGCAGGTGCCTGATGAGTGAACGGTACAGGCGTCAACGGTCACGTTCCTGCAATGCCGTGATTCGCTACAGCCAATCTTCGGGTTTAGGACCCAGTTAAGTACTAGCTTTCTAGATTTGTATAATACAAGAAGTTTAGGTGAGTCAAGAAGTGCCCTGAGCACTGTCAACATCTCTGCGATGCGGTATACAAAAAAAACGAGCAGACGTCTGGATTGGGAGTCGAATCGGTGGCTGGTGGGGTATCACTTTGGGCTGCAGGGTTACCCGGAGAGGCTTTCCCGTGAAGTACTTCAACCCGCCTGTGGTCATCTAAGACTGGGACTGGACGGATTTGCCGGGCAATCCGGGGCGCCCTCGGCCACACCCACTCTGTGGACGTGGCCTCTGAGCAGAGCCAAAAGGCGCTGCGGCCTCAGGAATGGCTCAGGCTTCCGCGCCTGCGTACTGCCGTCTGCCCCGCCCCGCGCGCCACTCCTCTCGCGCCCGAGCGCGTCATGGTGTTGTCGGAGCTGGCGGTGCGCCTCAACTGCACCGAGTACAAGAACTGGGTGAAGGCGGGTCACTGCCTCCTGCTGCTGCGCGATTGCCTGCAGGGCTTCGTCGGCCGCGAGGTGCTCGCCTTCCACCACGCTCTGCTCGCCGCGGCCCCTGGCCTGGGCCCCCGCGCCGCCTGCCGCAGCGGCTTACGGTGTAACCCTCGAGCCCGCCAGGTGAGCGCCTGGGCCGGGACCTTGACCACCGCCCCCACCCTCCACCGTCCCTGTCTCCTCGAGCTTAGCCTTGCGCTCCCCGGGGCGGGGCCGATCGCTTAGCTGGCTTTGGCTGGGACGCTGGCGCTCAGACGCTGCTTCTTCCTCCTTCCTTCCGGTGCCCCTCACCGCCGCCCCCTGTAGTTTCAGCCTCAGTGTCAGGTATGTGCAGAGTGGAAACGGGAGATTTTGAAACATCACATCAACAGAAATGGAGATGTCCACTGGGGAAACTGCCGGCCGGCCCGCTGGCCTGTGGACGCCTGGGAGGTGGCCAAGGTAAGCACCTGCCATCGGAGAGGGTAGGATCCACCAGGTAGGGGTCGCCTGGAGCCCAGGGTGTCTGTGGTGTATGGGGGAGAGGGGGAGAAACCAGGACCTCATAAATAGATGCAGAGAGAGAGACTGGGTGTTTGATCCAGGGCGCAGGGCTGTTGTGTTGTACCCAACCCCGCTTAGTGAAGTGGAGGCTTCTCCTAGGCTGCTTTCCGAAGGCGTTTGGGTTTGCGACCCCTGCTTAGAAACCTGCAGGAAAGGTTTCAGCGAGATGCTGGCGCAAGATGTAGCGCAAGCATGAAGCAAGGAGGGAGAAACTCAGAAGGTGTTTTGATTTTAATAAATTTGTATTGACATGTGGTTTCTAGCATTATATAAGCTTCACCGTACGGCGATGTAATTCGAGATCAATATACTCTTATCAGAATCACCACCAAAGGCCTGGTTTTCGTCCATCCCCATAGTTACCCCTCCCCACCCATGTCAGGTGTTTTTGAGGGTGGACTCCTGAGTACCTCCTCATGACCGCGGGTGCCATGAAGATAGCAGAGTAAGCCAAGGGAAGTTAGGCCCAAGAAAGAAAGGACCTTTTGTGCCCAGCTAAGGAATAAAACTTGGAGGAGATGGGTGGGCAACCACATAGGAGACTGTTAAGCCTATTTTCGGCTCTTGTCATTGTGACTTACTAGCTGGACCCATTGGGGAATTATTTTTACTTGGATTATTTGCCAGAAGTCCAGCAGAGAGCGGGGAGGGGCAGTCCAAGTGGCCTCCTAACACAAATTCACTTTTGGAGTCAAGTCCCCATGCTAGTTAGCAGCCGGCAAAGGCTTGGTGGTTGCAAAACAGGGATCAGAGTCCCAGCACTGTGGCTGTGGTGTGATATTGGGCCAGTCTCTGTTGCCTAACCTCAAAAATGAGGAAGTTGGGTGCACCCTGGTGACCTAGGGGTCTAGTACACTGTGGGAGCAGTCCCACATACATCCCAAGGTCCCGGGTTCAAGACCTGTGGCCTGCGGGGAACAAATAGTGTGAACAACTAAATAAAAATAAAGTGCTCCTTCTGCCTCAAAAAGAAAAACGAGGAAGTTGCTTTATATCAGTGAATCCTGGACTTCCCCATTTTTTTTTGTTGTCATGCTATAGAATTGCCAATTACTTTTTCCCAGAAGAGAACACAACTTAAAACTCTCCCCTTTGTTGTGACTGTCCCTCCTCTGTTCTCCGTTGCTGCTTTCATACCCTCAACATCCCCCTGAAGCCCATGCCGCCTGTTTATGTCATGTTTCATTACTGTCACCTGTTGAGCTTCTAGTCGAACCCAGTATTTATTTATCCTTCAAACCTAAACTCCTTTTTCCTCCTTTCTCTGAACTTGCCAACTCTACTCAAGCCCCGATGATTCCATCCTTTGCCTCTGCTCAGGGACTCTCCCAAGGAAGCTGACTCGTTTCACTTTCCTTTCTTGATCTTGAGTCTCAGCAGTCTGGCCAAGGTTCTCTACAGGCTCCTGTTTCTGGAGACAACTTGCCACCTCTCCCTTGCCAGGCTCCCATTCCCCTTCCTCCACCTCACTCCCCGCTAACCTGGCTCATCCTTCCTGGAAGCGATGGCTGCCCCTGCCATACCTGCTGCCTCATCTTTTTACCAGACCTGTCAGTCTGTCTTCCTTTGTGTGCACTGTCTTCCTTCTGCCACAAGAAGGAAGGACGTGTCTCCTCTTATCACCCTGTCCCTGCACTTGTGTGTTGGACTCTATCCCCTCCCAGTTGCCCAAAGACTTTGAGTCTTTAATTCGCTACTCTTCCTCCCTCCCAGCTTATTCCCATCACCACACAAAATATAGCTTCAATACAGCCTGGATTGATTTATTTTGGTTTTTTTTTTTGTTTTACAGACAGGAATGAAGGCAAGTAGGCAGGCAGGAGGGAAGAGAGAAAAGGAAGAAACATTTCGGTTGTTCATCTTGGTTGTTCTGCCCGGCCCTGGGTCTTGAACCTGGATCCTTGGGATATATGTGTACCGCATCCTGTGGTCACCAGGGCATGACTATTTAGTAGTAGTCGTTGTTCTTAAAGAAAAGATTAAACAGAGAAATTATATGACATAGCATTCTCACTGCTAGGCTTATGTCAGTGAAATGAAAATATGTCCACACAAAAAACTGCACACCCATCAAAAAACTACTAGAATTAATCAATGAGTACAGTAAAGCGGCAGGTTACAAAATCAATGCACAAAAATCCATTGCATTTTTTACATGTAAACAATATGATAAAAGAGAATGAAATCAAAACTATCCCATTTATAATAGAAGAAAAAAATTAAATACCTTGGAATGTACTTAACAAAGGAGGTGAAAGACCTGTACAATGAAAACTCTAAGACGTTCTTAAAAGAACTAGAGGAAGATACAAAGAGATGGAAAGATAGCCCCTGCTCATGACTGGGAAGAATTAACACTATTATAATATTATAATGGCCATCTTACTTATAGCACTATACAGGTTTAATGTAATTCCCATCAATAGTCCATTGTCATTTTTCAAGAAAATAGAACAAAAAACTTTAAAATTTGTATGGAGTGGCAAAATACCCCAAATAGACAAAACAAGCCTGAGAAAAAACAATAAAATTAGAGGGTCTCACTCCCAGATCTTGAGCTATACTACAAAGCAATAGGGATCAAAACTGTGTGATGCTGGGATGATAACACCACAGATCAGTGGAATAGAACTGAATCACCAGACATAGACTCCCTCGCATGCAGTCAGTAATTTACACCAAAGGAACCAATAGCGTTGGCAAATATGAGGGCAAATATGAAATATGATGGCAAATATGAAATATGATGGCAAAAGGAAAAATTTTCTCGATACAGGGTGTTGGAAACCTGGACAGTCACATGCAGAAGAATGAATCTCTAACACCATATACAAAAAATAATTCAAAATGGATTAGAGACTTGGATGTAAGACTGGAAACCATAAAACACGTAGACAATAACATAGGCAAAACATTCCGTGACATCAGCTTTAGAGAGATCTTTGGGGACTAAACTCCAGTGGCAAAGGAAAGAAAAACAAAAATAGACAAATGAGATTACATCGAACCAAAAGCTTTTGCACAGCAAAAGAAACCATCACCAGTACACAAAGAAAGCCTACAACTGGAAGAAGATATTTGCATATCTTATATCTGACAAGGGCTTAGTATCCAAAATATGCAGAGAACCTAAAACTCAACAGAAGATAAAACAATCAAAAAAAAAAAAAAAAAAAAAGGGCAGAGGAATTGGATAGACATTTCTCCAAAGAAGACATGTAGATGGCCAACTGGCACATGAAAAGGTGTTCTTCCTCACTTGTTATTAGGGAAACACAAATTAAAGCAATGAGATAGTACCTTATACCTGTGAGACTGGCTATTATCCCAAAGTCTGGAAACAACATGTTGGCGAGGATGAGGAGAAAAGGCAACACTTTCACCCTGTTGGTGGGAGTATAACTTGGTGCGACCCTTTTGGAAAGCAATATGGAGAATCCTCAAAAAATTGAGAACGGGAATCCCATATGATCCCATCCCACTTCTGGGTGTTTACCCAAATGACACAGAAACACTAATTCGAGAAGATATATCACCTCCATGTTTATTGCGGCGTTACCTAAAGTAGCCAAGGATTGGAAACTAAGTGCCCATCATCAGGTGAGTGGATAACTAGGATGGTATATACACACAATGGACACCTACACAGTGCTAAAAAGATGAAATCCTGTCTTCTGTGTCAACATAGATGGAACTAGAGGGGATTATGCTAAGTGAAATGAATCAGAGGAGAAAGACATGATTCCACTCATATCACATATAAAGAAACAAGGCAGAGGAACAGACAAAACAAAAACCAACCCTTGGACATTACCAATCGACTTAGGTTTCCAGTGGGGAACAGGATCGGGATGGGGTCAAGTGCAGTGGGGTCCAGTGGACAATAGTGAGGACTTTTGGTACATTGGTGGTTGGCAGGGTATGTTGTCATATTTGAAATGGAAAACGTACCTATATGGGTTTATATTGTTTTATCAAATCAAAATCAAATTTACGTCAATAAATATTATATTAAAATTAAAACCTGTGCACAAATGCACATAGTACTAGTCCCAGTTGCCAAGGAGTGGAAACAAGCACAAATGTCAACTGATGAATGAATAAGCAAAATATCTGTTCCTGCAATGAAATACTATGCAGCCGTGAAAAGGAATGAAGTATTGACACATTCTACATTGGATGAACCTTGAAAACATGCAAAGTGAAAGAAGCCAGTTGTATATTGTATGATTCAATTTACATGAAATGTCCAGAATAGGCACATCTACAGAGACAGAAAGTAGATTAGTGATTCCAGAGCCTGGGCCTACTTATAGATAGAGGGTTTCTTTTGGAGGTGAGAAAATGTTCTCAAATTAGTTGTGAAGATGGTTGTACAACTCTGAAGATATTTTAAGAACCATGGAACTATGCACTTTTTAAGGAGGTATAATTGACGTCAACATTTCAGTGTCAGGTTTACAACATAAATGTGATATTTGTATATATTGCAAAATGAGCACTACAGCATTCACATATGCAATACAGTGTCATCAACTATAGTCGCCATGCTGTGCATGGCATCCTTTTGACTTATTTTATCACTAGAAGTTTGTACCTTGGACTCCTTCAACCATTTTGTTCATACACTGCAATCCTTTCTGTGTGTCTGAGCTTGAGGTTTTTTGTGTGTGCTTTTTCTCTCTTTGGTTCTACATAAAAGTGAGATCACATGGTATCTGTCTTCCTCTGTCCAACTCATTTCACTTAGCATAATACCCTCAAGGTCCCTCCATGTTGTTGCAAAGAACTTTAAAAGGGTGATTTGTTTGGTTTGTGCATTATATATTGAAAAGTTGTTTTTAAAAACACACTTGAATAACTACTTGGAAAATAAAATTTAAAAAGAGGAACTTCCCTTGATCCAGACCCTCCAGCAATCTCCCCATTTGTCTTTCCGCCTCCCCTATGCATGTTCCCTAGAAGTTCTCAAAAAGAGGGTTTGAGCCTGGCTTTTCTCCGCTCCCATGTCCCACTGCTTGCTTGATGCAGCCACTTCACTACTCGGGGATATGTCGTGTTTCCTTCCCAAGCAGGACTCTTCTTCTAGTCCCCAGAGCTACACCTATGACCCCATCATCTGCCCACAGTCATTCTCATTTCATCTCATCTCCGCCCTCGACTGCTCCTCTGTACCTGCGAAGTACTTTGAGAAGCCTTCCCTCCATCTGTGTCACGTTCTCACTCTTTCCTGCTGGATCTCTACTTACAGCCTCCCTCCCGGCTGCCTCTTGCTGCTCTGGTCACCTAGGTGTGCTCTCCGCACAGCAGGACGTGCAGTCCAGTGGGAACGAGATCCTTTTCTCCCCTTGCACGGCTTCCCGACGTCCTCGGAACAAAAGCCAAACTCCTTTCTAGAACAAAGCCCAGCGCGATGTGACCCGGTGTGTGTCCCCAGCCTCACCTCCTACTTCTTGAGGAGACGCTTCTCAACACTCCTGTTTAACACGCAGACCATGGTGGTACGTGACACCATTTTAAGAATCTGCCTCTAGGGGCAGGAAGGCAACAGAGCCTCCTTTTGGCTTCTGGTTCTGAAGAAAGGCAACAATTACTGGAGTAAAACTTAATTTTTTTAAAGGAAAGGTGCAGGCAGGAATGAAGGTGAGCAAGCAGGCAGGCGCATTTATTTTATTTAGTTGTTCATCTCAGTTGAGCCCTCCGGTCCCAGGATGCGAACCCAGGACCTTGGGATGTATGCTACTCCACCAGCACACACTGAGTAAAACTTCAACATAGAAGGGAGAGGTTGATATCGCTGAGGAAAGGCCAGACAGCATATATCTTATAATGGAAAAGAACAACTACGCCTGGTTTTCAGACAACGATGACCTTAAACTTTGGATTTTCCTTTCAGCAAGAACTGAAGTAAGCCAAGTTTCTTTTCTTAATTTTCATCACATCAGCTTGCCTGTGATAAATGAGCTAACTTCTTTGTTACTGTCCAGCATATGTCATAGACTTCTTTCAGGAGACCTGCATGTCAGCGGCTGTTAAAATGTAGGTGGCGATGGTACTGGCTACTGTATCTTTCGATAGGGGCCATGCAGTGCATACAGAATTCTTCTAGTTATGGGAGGCACAGGTGTATGAGTCCACCTACCTGAGGAGCACCACCCTGACTCTCCTGGGGACCGCCAGCCTTTTGGGGAATACCATTATGAACAGCTCTGTAGGTGGCATTACAGTTGCTTGCATACTGCAGTATTTATTTTCAAGGGAATGGATCTCTTTATTTAGAATTCTTTTTTTCATTGAGGCAATTGATTTACAAAACTACAAAATTCAGATATGCAGATTCACTCTTCATCAAATATATGATAACACCACGCCCACCATTTTTATTATTCTTTTTTTAAGTGAGGAAGGGAGAGGAGGAAGAAGCATTTTTTTTTTACTTCCTTAAGGAAAGGAACAGACAGGAATGAAGGCCAGAAGGTAGGCAGCTAGGAAGAAAGGAGAGAGAAACATTCCATTCATTTGATTTGATTGTTCATCTTAGTTGTTCACCCCAGCTGGGGGTGACAAACACAGGTTCTCAGGATGTTATGTGGACTGTACCAGCTAAAGGTGGCAGACGCATC
Source organism: Solenodon paradoxus (assembly GCA_004363575.1). Classification (NCBI taxonomy): domain Eukaryota; kingdom Metazoa; phylum Chordata; class Mammalia; order Eulipotyphla; family Solenodontidae; genus Solenodon; species Solenodon paradoxus. The sequence continues at coordinate 3,497 of RJWH01007147.1, read as the reverse complement.
CACTAGACCACCAGGGCACACCAAGAAGCATTTTAGTTTATTTATTTTACTATTTTGTTTTTCTACCCAGTCCTGAGTTGAAAATCTAGGTCTTTGGGCTTTATATGGTCCACATCCTAACTGCCTCCGCTGCCTGAGCCGCAAAGGTGCTGCTTCCATGACTATTTAGCGTTCTTGTTGAAAGCAGATTTCAGTGCGCCCTGGCGGAGTAGGGGTTGGGTACGGGGTCACATACATCCCAAGGTACTGGGTTTGCATCCCGGGGCCAGGGGAGCAATCAAGGTGAACAACTAAATTAAATACTTCCTCTTCTCCCTGCTTACCTGTACCTTTCCTTAAAAATAAAAAAAAGAAAGAAGTTTTCGTATGTCATCTCTTCTAGTCCCTTGGCAAGAATGTACTCCTGAGCTTCTTAGCTTGGTAAAATTGTTGCTTTCAGGTGTAAATCTGAAAATATTTCTGGAAAGAACTATGCCCAGATCTTTCTTTAGCACCGTTTTTGAGATCTGTGCCATAAAATCCTGCAAATGGCAAGATCCTGCTAGAACAAGGTCCTTCTTATACATCTAGTGTCTCAAACCCTGGGATCCCACCTGTAACCCCTTTGTAGGTCCTACCATCCTTGCATCATCAGTATGATAATTGCTAGCATTCCTGGCCAGTTAGGCTGTACCAGGCACTATGCAAATGTTACAACTGCATTAACTCATTTAATTCTCATAACATCCTTCAAGATGGATGAGGACAGCTATCCCTTGTTTACAGATGAGGAATCTGAGGATGAGTAACTTAGCTGAGATCACACAGTTGGCAAGGGGTAGAGCTGGGATTCGAACCTGGTTCTCTTGAATGCCAAAGCCCAGACTCTTAACTTTATACTGTAATACTGAGTGAGCTTTGGCAGGTCATTTGATAGTGTCCACTTTAAAAATAACTGACTTTTATTTCTTAAGAGTATTGTTTTAAAATCGTAACAGCTCAGCCACTGGAACTCCGATAAGGAAGAGAAAACAGGTGCTCTCTACCCATGCTTCTTGTGTACATGCATTCACAGGAATGAAAACCGATGTGTCTGGTGTCCACTTGTCTCTAATAGCAGAAGGACAGAGAGCAACGTTTCAGTGCCCTTGACCGAGGCTTAGGCTTAGCTGTTACACTTTTTTCCTGTTTTGGACTCTTGCAGCTCTAACTGGAACCCCCAGTGAGTAAGAGAAGTCAATCATCCTCTGGGAACTAGGCAGTAACATGTGCCCTGCCAGCTGCCAGAGTCAGATGAGACTCAGGTGCCCCTCCTGCCTCCCCTGCTCCAGGCCTTCATGCCCCGAGGACTGGCAGACAAAGCAGGACCCGAGGGATGTGATGCAGTTGCTCTTTTAAGTCTCATCAACTCCTGTGATCACTTTGTGGTCGATCGAAAGAAAGTCACAGAGGTAAGAGCTTTCAGATCGAAAAGCACGCAGTGAGCGGCAGTCGGTGAGTATGGTGGAGACCCGCCAAGAAGCACGCCCCAGCCACTGCAGGCGCCACATCCCCAGAGCAGTGGGGTGCCAGGAAAGGTTTGGGCTCAAATTTGGCATCACTAAGCAGGAGATGGGGGTTCACAATCGCATGCACCTTCCATGAGGTCCAAGAACTCCTGAGCGAATGTGGTCAGGACACTGGCCTTTGGTTGTTCCTGACTGGCGTTTCCCAACAGCTTTTCTTGCAGTGCACTGTTCTGCCACAGACAGAAGCAAAATGATTTTTCATATTGAAGAAACAAAACATTAACAAAGAACTAAGGTGATCAGTAAGAAACAGGTGGGGGTGGGGGCAAGTGGGGGTGCGGTCCAGTGTGCAGTGGTGAAGAACCTCTGGTACTTTGGAGGAGGGCAGGATGTACTGGCATATAGTATATATATATGGAGGGTTTGTAGTATTCTGTAAATCAGAGCTTTAATAAATATGAAAAAAAACCAAAAAATGAACGTATATCATTACACCCCTTTTATCTAGCATTTGAAGCCTGCCTTTCCCAATCTCATTGGTTAAACAGAGACAAGACCAAGTTACCTAGAGCTGATGACACTGTAGCCACTAACGGATAAGCAATGTCCGAATAGATCACTTTGCCTGTCAGATTTCATCTGGGAGATTCAGACTTGACTTCACCAGAGAACAACTCCGAAATATTGATTACTTTGAGGGTCATTGCACAAACCTGGATTATTTGTAATATGTAGAGAAAATACATATATATTTTGCTAGCATGCCAGCAGCTTACAGGACTTAGAATCTTTTATGACATCAGCAGATAAAAACCTACAGTACAATTAAAAAAAAAAGTCAGCAAAAACATGAGCAAAGTACAAAGACTTTATGTGAGATATACGTTATATGTGATTGGATAGCACCATGTGTCTTAAAGTATAGGCAAAAGTTTGATTTTCTTTCCATTATGATTTCCACATTAAAAAAGAAAAACACCTCCCTTGGCCCATCTTCCTGGAGTTCCAACAATATTTAAAAGATTTTTGCATTGTCTGCTTCAGCCTTTGGGGATACCTGGAGCCAGTAGCCAGTACTCTTGCTTGGAGACAGGTGGTTTTCAGTTAAGGAATTTGGGGGATTGTGTAAGAGATTCAGCCAGTCACAAGATCTCAAGGGCTAAGCATGCAGGCTTCCTTGCATTTCTTACCCTGATTAATTCAAGTGGCAGGGACTCGAACATCTCCTGGAGCCTTGATAGCAGCTACAAGCTACGCATCTGGATTTTGTCATTCACAGAGCCTTTCTGTAATTTTTCAACATCTCAGTTTATCCTGTTGTTTGTATTTGAAGCCTTTTTATCTTTTGTTCTCTTTCTATAGGTGATTAAGTGTCGTAATGAGATCATGCACTCTTCAGAGATGAAAGTGTCTTCTCTGTGGCTTCGAGATTTTCAGGTGAAGATCCAAAATTTTCTGAATGAATTCCAGAACATCCCCGAGATCGTGGCTGTATACTCCAGAATAGAACAGGTAAAGATCGTATGTAACAGTTTGGGAATAAAGAGGTAAGGGGCAAAAACAGCCACTTATTTCCAATTGGAAGTTTATAAGATTTAAAGAAAATTTCAGAATGTAAGCAGCAGGAAAACGTTGACAGGAAATCTGGAATTGCAGCGTGTCCTGGTGGGTCAGTGGTTAAAGTCTACGTCTCTCGATGGTGTAGTTCGTGTAACGCCCAGAAACCCATTTCACAGCCCGCGTCTGGGTCCGGGAAGAACAACCAAGATGAACAACTAATTGGATGGATGAACATTTCTTCCCTCTCTCTGCCTGCCTGCCTGTCTGCCTGCCTGCCTGCCTGCCTGCCTGCCTGCCTGCCTGCCCTCATTCCTGCCTGCTTCCTGCCTCTAAATAAATAAATACATTCTTTTTTTGAAAAAAAAATGAAAAAAGAAATCTGGAATTTTGCTGCGCTGAGAAGCATTTCTGTGGTCACAGGGTATGATTAACATGGGTACAGTTAATGAA
>RJWH01007146.1:0-44213 GCA_004363575.1 Solenodon paradoxus | reverse complement strand
CTTCCTTCCCCTCCCCTTCCTTCTCCTCCCTCCCCTTCCTCCTTTCCTTTTCCAAGATTTTACAAAGCACCTACTTTCTGCCAGATACTGTCTTGGCTACTGGGGCTATAGCAGTGGACAAAACAAAATCTCTAGCCTCATGAAGCTTGCATTCTAGTGGGAAAGATAACACCAAACTGTCAACTAAAATATGCAGTCTGTCATATGGTGATGCATTCTATGTAGACCAGTAAATGAAGGAAGAAGTAGAGATCAAAAGTGCTGAGTGTGAGGAGGGGTGTCCTATTTAATATGGAGTGGGAAGAGCACACTACGCTATGGCTGTGATAATTGGACAAAGATCTTAAGAACTGACAGAGCAGAAATTGTGCATTGGGGAGAACATACAAGAAAGAGGAAAGGACAAGCTTAATGACCCTAAGGCAAGAATATGTTTAAGGTTTTCAGGAAAATCAAGGAGGTCACCGTGGTTGAAGCTGATTGACCTTGGTGTTGGGGGAAAAGTAGGAGGTAAGGCCAAGGAGGATAGTGCGATCTGGTCATAAAGGGCCTTATACAAATTTGCCTTTTTTATTTTGAGATAGGAGGTTACTGAGGGGTTTTGAAGTAGGGGAAAGACATGATCTGGCTTGCTTTAAAACACATCACAAAATCACACCCTAGGTACTCATTGAAAATGAACTGTTAAATGGCAAGGGTAGAAGTAGGGAGGCCAGTTCAAAGGCAATATTTTTTAGTGTAGTTGAGAAACTACTCAATAAATAGTAGATGACAATAATGGTGGTTGACACAATATTCCAGCTCTATAGCACAATACTGATAGTTATAATATAGTGCTTCTACTTGATTATCTTATCTTGAGACTAAATTAGAATGGTGCATTAAAATTAATAATTTTTGTAGAATGAAGAATGCATACTGGTACAAAGCAGATCCATCATCTTTGAGTACATTATAGTATGTCTGCGTTGTACCAAAATAGCCGGTAAAAGAGATCAAATTTTAGTCATCAGATAAAAAGTAACATAATAGAGTATATTTGTTCATCTATTTGAATGCTTTTGTTCAATCATTTGGAGTTTTTAATTAAAGTCAAACTGAATTTGATGTCAAACTGAAAAACAGAAGAAAGAAGAGAGAGGGGAAAAGGAGGAAGAAGAGAAGAAGAGGATAATAGGAGAAAAAAGATGAGGAGAGGGAGAAAGAGGATAAAGGGGAGGAGAAGGAGGAAGAAGTTGTTTAATCTCTGATCTGTAGATGCAAAAGAAGACAGTCTTCCAAAGTCTTAATGCAAAGTTATTTTTAAACAAAATGGCTTATTTTCTATTTTATAGTAATATATATACTTTACAAATAATTAGAAATAGGAGAAAATTAGAATATTGAAAACAATAATATATTAGTTATATTAGCCATATCTACCACCCCAAACCAACCTTGGTTTACATGGTATATTTCTTAAGACGATGATAATGATGATGACTAATAATAATGATGAATATTTTATTATTTCAATTTAATGATCATACAGATAGCAATTTATATTTCCATTTTCTGAGAAATATCCATACTGAATTCCAATTACACCCCTCCAACACTTGTTATTTCTAAACTTTAAGATATAGGCCATTCTCAGTGGTGTGAGGTGGTATCTCACTGTGGTTTTTATTTGCATTTCTCTGATGAAAAGTTATATAGAGCATTTTTGGGAGTCTATAGGCTATGTATCTGTGTATTTTCACTGTAGAAGTATCTATTCAGCTCTGCCCATCTTTAAAAAGTGGGTTGTTTGCTTTTTCTTATTGAGATGTATGAACTCTTTATATATTTACATTTTCACTTGTTACTAAATACAGTGAATTTCGTGTGTTCTCAAATTCTTTATAATACTATGTGAAGTAGCAATGCAATATATTCAGTACATGCATCATGATTTACTTTACAAGTTATAGTCAATTTTAAAGATTATTTGTATATTTCAAAGAGTATGGCAGGGCTATACCTGAATAAAACTTATATTATAAATTTAGGAGTATTTTCTCAGAAGAGGTGCACAGTATTGAGATGATTGAAACATTTTAGGATTTAAATTTTAAGTACAATTTTCAAAAATAAGAAAAAAATTCATGAATAAAAGAATAAAAATGATAGAACTCTAAATATATTCCATAGAAAAAGGTTAGAGATTAAATGTCAGGAAAAGAGCTAATGTATAAATACCAAAGATATTAGAAGTTGTCCTCTAAAGCAAATTCAAATGTATCTGGGGACTCTGTATTTTTTACCTGTTTCTACCAGGGGCTTGGGAAGAAGGAGAGAAGGATAGAAGGAAAATGGTGGTGTGGGAAAGGGCACTAGAACTCTGGTGATGGGTGCAGTGTGAAATACACACAGACTGAGATCTCATTTCAATATCCTAAAATGCCTATAGCAATGTAAGAAAATAAGTAATAAATCTATTTAAAAAACAAATTTTCCTGCAGTTTTTCAAATCTGAAGTTCACAGATCATGTAATATCAAAATTTAATGGATCATTTCTGAATGATGGTTTCACTTAAATCAAGTGTTTACAGTCACATTTATTTTGCATCCAGTGTTTAAGCTGTCAACAAACATCATGCAATATGCTTATTAATAAAGTTGAAAAGTTCTGTCACTTCTAATTCAACGCATTTTGTTAGTCAGTATGGATTAAACCATGTGTTAGGATGCTGAATGAGATTTTCCAGAATGCCTCCAATTTCCTCTGAATCCCTAAAGCTGAGAACAATGTACAGTGATGACTACAGATTCTAAAGAAAGGTCCTAGAGACATTGATGTTGGATTTGTTAAAAGATTAAGTCCAAACATCACTATCCACTTCTAGCTTGTTTCAGAGAAGAAGACAATTTTAAAAACAAATCGTTAGAAGGGAATTTGTACAAATTAATCAGGATTTATCCTTCTTTCTCCTGACTTTTCTCCTGCTCTCTCTAAACCCAGTAAGATAGTTTCTGGGATTGTGGATGCCTATAAGAAAGTCAGCTCGCTGTCCCTTTCGTCTGAATACTAGATGGGCATCAGAAACTGTGGGTTCATCAGTTTGTCATCCAAGTGGTATATGGTGACAAAATTGTTGGGAGAATATGACTATGAATACAGTCAGGAGAGAGCTTTTGATATGGAGCCTCCTAAAAGGACAATAGGGGGCGTCAACTTGTTCAACCTCTTGGCATGGTACTGATGTGAGAATTTTACCTGGATCAAATTAATGCTTTAGAGGTAGTTGGATTTGAATCATCTTAAGTAGATACTAATATCGGAAAATTAGACAGTTCTTGTAAGTGATCAGAGATTTCTGAGATGTGAAAGAGATGTCACCAGGAGGAGAAGTACATTTACAAAGGTATTTATATACTTTTATTGTTAATACTTTATATGCCCAATTTCCTTTAATCTTCCCAGTCGCCCACTGCACATACACTATTATTAGTCCTATTTTACAAAGGAAGAAACCCTGATTTAGAGAGGTAAAAAAACTTGACCAAGGTCACAAAGTCAAGGAAGGACAAAATAAAGCTTCTGAGACTGAAAAGTCTGTAAACAGTTGTGCTCTCCTGCCTCTTTATGCAATGTAAGCCAGAAGAGTAAATACATTGCTTCATTAAAATGTCCTGTTTAGGGATGTTTCAAAAAAGAAACGAGGGAAAGGGAAGCACTCCAAATGATCAAAAATAGAAACACAAGCATGATTTTAATTTGGGACAGACAGTTAGTCTTTCTCATACTGATATAAAAATAGAGCTACAGCTATAGACAAATTTAAGTTTGTTTTTTAAACAGGAGCTCAAAAATAATGACTCAGGTGAAATTTCCTTTTGTTAATGGAGTGTTAGATACCCATGACCAACAGAAAAGCTCGTTTTGTATCTTAAACGTTATTGATGGTCTTGAAAGTTAATTAGTTAATGTAGTTTCAGTTTCTTCCACAAGTAAATGCTCTTGATTTCACTTGAATAAAAGCAGCCACACATGAGAGCTGATATTTTCCCTAGAGCATTGGATTCTTTTTATCCTGCTAAAATTGTGGCATCATTTAACCTTAATGCATGGAATTCATATGGAATGTGAACAGTTGACATTGCCTTTATAGTTACCAAATAATTTTTTTCCAATTATTCAATGGAGTCAACAGAAACTGACCTTCTTTTATATTTTTAATTCATCAACGCTTTCATGAACATATCTTCCAGTGGAAATGGAAAATTTTCTCTGAAGAAATGTTGGCATAAGTATGCATACCCTTGAGAATTCTTTTCTCCCAATCATTTTGATATTTCTATCCATTGAAAGCAATTTTCGTCCTAGGATGGTATTTTTAAAGTTAAAAATAATGAAAAATGCCCAGCTGTATTCTTTCTGACTTCATGTTTTAAAATTTGCACTTCTGCTGTTGTACATTATTTAAGTATATGTCATATTTAAATAGATCAGCTATTAACCAGATTATTCACAGAATTCTATTATTCTGAAGCTGTTCTTGCTATTTAAACCAGATCCCATCTACAAAGGGATATCAATTGTGTTTCTTCCAATTGCAGGGAAAGATGATAGTTTTAATTACATGTCTGGACAAGTAGCCTCTTTGAAGCAACAGCAGAAGAAAACGCAAAAGCAAGAGAGGTAGAGCTTTTTATTATATATTATTGATAGATAAAGCAATGGGGGATGTGAAAGTTATTTCTGTTCGAGTGTATTCCATCCAGAGCAGCAATGTTTGTTTCCCCAGTCCTTCCTTTCCTGGACTCGGATGTATTTCAGTTTGACCCCACCAATCTGATCTATAGTTTTCAGCCATCATGATTATCTAAATGCACTCATTTTGGTATCAATATTTATGTATATGAATAATCAATTGAAAATATAGACATGCTTTGTACAAGGAAGGATGTTACATTTTAATGATTGCTGGCTATGTGCCAGGTATCGTAGCAGGCATTATATAAACAGTGTCTCATCTAATCCTTACGTCAACCTTGTGAAGTAGTTGTCAGCAGATAAAAAAACGTGTTCAGAGAGGACAAACTGCTTGCTCAAGGTTACACAGCTGTTAAGAAGCATAATCAGGAGTTGAGATTTAGTCTCTCTGAGTTTTATCTACTCCATAAGGCTGACTCTGAGTCATTCAAACAGTCTGTAAGCTTGGATCAACTGACTGTTGACCTTTTGTTCAAGGACAAACTGAAAATATGCCAAAACTATTCTGAGTGTATTAAAAATCAAATTCACCTAGTTTATAGGAAATAAAACCAGCTGAATGAATTTTTTTTTAAGAAATATGTTTACATCATGCAGATGCAATGTGTTTAGACCCAGAGAATCCAATGCAAACTGACAAAGGTGATTCATGAATTCACCTATCTACATCATCTAACAGAAACACTCCGTATGCTGCGTTGATTCTGTGCATATTATCTCTCACTGACGTGTCTTTGAATATTTAGTAAGTGTTGGGGATTATGATAAATAATTCCTTGTCAAAGAGATTACTTGCCTAATAGCCTCATATTTACATGTATGTATTTTTGATACTAAGTACAAAGTATCTAAATATGATACTTTAAATCCGGGGTCTGAAGACTTATTTTTTAAAGGGCAAGATTGCAAATACTTTTGAATTTCTGATTTATGTGGTATTTGTGCTCCAACAAAACTTTGTTGTGAAACTAGTAGTAAATTTGATTTGTCCAAAAGACCATAAATTACCAAAAATTGCTTGATACCATAATAGGGTACACATTTATATACAACACACACATGCATACAAACGACACTGTTTTAAAAAAATGCAAGTAAATTATTATCTGTCCTTGTAATCACTACTGTAAGAGTTGAATATTAAATGAAATCTGATAACCTGTAGTTTCAAATTATTTAATTCTTTTATAAAACTAGCACTATTCTTCTGAATAAACTACTGAATAATTAAAAGGAAAGTTGATTGCATTGTATTTGAGAAAGTTATTGTAGGCACACTATTATAAATCTCTTCAGTTTTAATTGAAAACTGAGTTAAATTAGCTCTACACTGGAACAGTTCTATAAAGGAACTCATTATAAGCATTTGTAAAAGTAATGTGTAGTCTAAGGGCACTTTTCTGCTTACACAATTGCCGTAATTTAGAGTCTTTCCAAATTCTTAAAGGAAATTTTAAGGTTTTTTCAATTTAGTCTTAAATATTCTCTTTAGTTTAGAGCCTGGTAAATAAATGTGACTCTGGTTTGCAGTAGGAACAGAGTGAGAGACTTTTAGAGAATATCTATTTTCTAAATGAATTCATTTTCTTGGCTAGTACATACGGGCACTACTATTTCATGATTAAGAACTTTAAATATTAAGATTTGCTTGAAGTTTAGTAAAAGTTCACTTTGATTCAAAGATTTACTTAAATTTAAGCATTTCAAACTTTCATTTAAAATATATAGCTTTAGATCTTCAAAATACATCCAAGTGAATTCAAGGGAAAAATCTGGCAATGTGTTTGAATTTGAAATAATAGATTGAAAACAATGTAAAAACAGATGTAGAAAATAGAATTTTAAAAGGAAGGATGCACATTATCCCTAAAAGAAAATGTGAGAAGCTTTTGGATAAAACAAGTGATTCAGTTAGAAGTCTACATATGGCACCTTGCTCAGTCAAGTATCTGCCACTTTTAAGATATAAAGTGTTAAGAGTTGCTTGACTTATTGCATGAATACTAGAGCTTCACAGTACTTTATACTACCTATTAACCTCTACAATAAAGCTGGGCAATGTCTTACATTTTCTTGGCTTTTAATTTAGACATCTTTACAAATGTCTAAAACTCTAAACAATCAAAAGATGTATTTAATGTAAGCTTTGCTAAGTAAGCCAACTCAAAACATTTGAAAAAGCCCAGTCTCCATTTAATAGTGTTCAAGGTCCTCACAATCTAACTCAGCCTTCCTTCGCTGCTTTATTTTTTGCCAAATCCTACCTTGTACTGCTTACTCCAACCAAGCAGGATCAATTTACTGTGAATACACCCTGCACTGTGCGGCCCCTTATTCTTCCCCCACTTGGAAGGGAAATTTTAGAAGAAATAGACGAAGGGCTTTTTAAATTAGTGGAAATTGATTAATTCTAGCTTTGAGTACAATGCCAATAATAATTTAGAAATACAGACTCAGAACCTAATATTCACCAGCTTGTTTTAGAGATCAAAAGTATAAAATCTGAATCTGAAATCACTAAATAGTTTTTTTTTAATCTATTAGGCTGTAAAATAATTATCCTTAATGAAGTGGTATCAACTCTGCTATCTTGCCATAAAAAATACTTTCAGATTTAAAGGATTTTTTTGTAAAGTCATGGGGGAGTCTCAATTATGAGGCTGTTGAAAAGGAAGCTTTTGAGGGTTTAGATGCATACTTGCATTTAGAATAGACATAATACCTTATTTACAGTCTGTGTGGATTGTTCCCCTTTCTTATTCCTTCAGTCTCTATGATGAAGGACATTTATTTTGGTGACAATTGGGAATTATCAGGACAAGAAAGCTCAACATACCTTTTTAATCTATAGTTGATTAAGCACCCTAACCCTAGGGAAACTTCAAGATTTTCTCTGCCTCACATTTACCAGTAGTGGCTAGTGAAAAGGAGCCTAAATTTAGGTTTAGAAAAGGAAGGGAATGTGACCTTAGCAGTAGGGTATCTAGTCAAAGAAGAAAAATAATTATAATCACAATAAATATCTACTGCGTATTTAATAATTAACAGGCAAAATTCTCACTCTTTTAGCCACTTTATCTCATTTAATACACACAGCATCCTTAAGAGGTAAGTAAGTGTTGCTAGTTCACACCACTTTAGAGACAGAAAAACTGAGTTTTAGAGAGGTTACACTCATGAGTTCTTACTCTTTGCCAAATACTGTTCTAACTGATTTTTATGTATTATTTAATTTAATCTTAAACGTAGATGTTATTATTGTCTTCACTTTACAGATGACAAATCTGTGGATATCTAGTACTACCAACTCATGAACTTTCACTCATAATCCCTGCACTAACTACTTAACTAACTTCTATTTGTACGCGTTTTTTTTTAAAATTGGAATCTCTTATTGTGTCTGTATTGTTTAACACAATTTGATGATATATTCTTAGCTATGTGCATGGAGTTGATCTCTAGACTTTTCCTCTTACTTCTTATTTCTTGCCACATGCCCCACAACCTGGGACAAACCAGTAGTGCCAGGGTAGAGGATGTGGAACACGGAACATGAAAATGGGCATCCGTAGCAACTCTATTGAAATGGAGCCTGGAAGAAAAGGGTTCTTACATTCTCAGACTTGCCTCTCTAGGCTGTTCCCCTCCATCTGTTGGTAAGATCCTAAAAAAAGGACTAGAAGAGGACTCAGACGGATTTCTTTATTTGGGACTGTTGAGACTTGAGCCATTTTTAACTTCGAATATACTTGCCTTAGTCTCAGAAGCTGCCTGCCATGTAGCCATTTGATGTGTGTCTGATAAACGTTCAGTTTTGAATTGAGCGATCTCTTCTACACAAAAAACAATTAAGAAAATTATGAATTATTTTCTTTCTCTTAACAAATATATTGGAATGTACCCTAGATTTAGACCAATTAGTATGTGTCTTCTGATATTAAGAAGCTGATTTCTCAGCCAAAGTTGTTGTCAAGTAATGTAGTTTGGGACTTTTTCATTAATTTTGTTCTGACAGACCATCTGTTGGCTGTCAGCCATGGATTTTTGCCTTCAGTAACTACTGTCATTTTATAAACTATGCACTATTTTTACTCGTGATTATTATACGAATGACACTGAACACTTGAATGGAACTTCATTTTATTGAACCAAGATTCAAAATATCCTGATTGTGAAGTCAGATATAAAATATGTTGAGAGTACTTTCGTTTGTGCGAAGCTTTTAATTAATTTTTTGAAGAGGAAGGAAAGCATGCAGGAAGAGAAAGGAAGAAGCATTATTTATTTATTTGTTTGTTCATTTAGTTTTTCCCCAGCTCGAGGTAGCAAACCCAGGACTCTAGTCTTACGTGGTTCCCAGTCACCATCTGAACACCTGATCTACCAGGATGTGTGCAGAAGATTTCTTAAAGAATGCAGTCCCCAAATAATCGGAGTCATTTTGTTATTGATAAAAATATATTTAAAAAATATTGTGTGTTTTTTGAAAAATAGTCTACTAAAAATTGACAAATATAGTATAACTAAATACACACAGTGTATTCAAAGTATACACTGTTGTGATTTGGTATACATAGACATATAATTACAAAGGTCAAGATTACAAATTCATCACCTCACATCTTTTAACTCTATTTGTGTACGTGTGATAAGAACACTTAATAAGTACTTTCAAGTATGCAATACTGTTTTATTAACTACAGTTACCATGCTATAATTAGATCTTCTGAACTCATTCCTCTTACAGCTGGAAGCTTGTTTCATTTGACCTGTATCTCCCCATTTCCACGTCTTCCCATCCCATGGAAACCTCCATTCTATTTTTTACTTTCTATCAGATTGGCTCTTTTTTGTATTAGTCTCTCTCTGGCTTATTTTTCCCTTAGCATAATGCCCTCCTGCATCTTTCATGTTGAAACAAATGGCAGAATTTTAATTTTTTTATGGCTGAATGATAGTCTATAATATGCACATATTACATTATATATATGTGAGGTATATATATTCATACATATATATCAAGTTTTTATCCATTCAAGTTTTAAAGGCTGTTTAGATTATTTCTATATCCTAACTGTTGTGAATAATGTTGCATTAAACATGGTAGTGCGGCTATCTCTTCAATATATTGATGAGTTGTTTTGGATATATATAGCAAGTGTCATATTATTGGATCATATAGTAAACTATGAAAATCTCCCCTTCACAAAATTTCTGTTTTTTAACTCATATAGCATTAGTGTTTTTGTCAATACTGATGGTATTCGGATATAATCTCTGAAAAAGGGTCATGTATACTTCACAAAATTGAGAACCTCATTTATGAACTTTAACTTAAATTTTCTTAATCACGTATTGTTTCTATGTAGCTACATATTAGAATCCAAGAAAAATAGACTCAACCTTTGGCAAATATAATCATCAAAGACTCATTTTGGTACTCCAAGGATGATGTGTCTGACAAGGTTTTTGATTGAAAGCAACAGAAGCTGACTAGTCTGGCTAAGAAAAGGAAAGAAAGCCATTGGAAGGAAAGCAGGGGTTCATGGAATGAAAAAAAAATCATTGAGAAGACTAAACTTGGGAAATGGCAAGCATTGGATGAATTGCTGAGAGTAGCTCTAAGTGTTCTTTCACACATACACACCAAGTCATAATGATAAGTGGTGATGGATCACTTAGTTATCTTGACCTTGGTAATAAACAGAAAGCACATCTATTGTCTTCTCTCCACTCTTATGTGAGATTCTGTATCGCTTGGTCACTATTGCAAATTCCCAATGATATCCCAACATTCATTATAAAAGGATATGGACTGAACTTTCTTTGTATCCTTTATTCTGGATTTAAAATATTGGATAGAAGTACCCTATTACTGTCCTTTACCATGTACCCAAAACCACTGATAGAAAATGAAAAGAGCAATACTGTCCCACTTTGGTTCCCAATTTAGGGGTCAAGGAAAACACATAATCACATCAGAACTGCATATATTGGGAATTTACTCCTAAAAGGGGGGAGCGTTGCAAGCATAAAAAGAAATCTAATATTTACTACACAATGTTCATGAGCAGTAATTGACTTCACTTACTCTTCCAGAAAACAGTAACTATTCTCACAGAAGCAAGGCATATTTTAAATGAAGCTTTTTTAACTCAAAAAAAAAAAAAGATCTTAATTTGTGATTTTTTTCTATTTATATGATGCCTTAACAAAATATTGGGATATATTTAAAATAGCTCACTAGTTGGTAAAACTGAATGAGTTATAATCGGTAATTTGATAAAACTAATCTCCATTATCTTGCTAGCTTCCTGAACTTGAATAAGTTCCTTAATCTGTCTGGTCCTCAATTTCCCTGCCTGTAAAAGAGCAATAATGCCTCTGGTGCTATATTTATTAAGAGAATCATTAAAAGTATGCATAGTACACAGAACTTGGTACATAGATTAATAAATGATAATACTTTCTCTAGACAATAAATGTAAGTCACTAATTGAACTTACTATTTTAAAAATTAGTCTAATGTCATTGTACTTTTTTTAACTCAATGAAAAAATGTGGCTGTTTGATTGACTGAAATTTTCACTTTGTCGAACTTCTGACATAATGTTTTGTTGGCTTAAGTGAAGTTGAGAAATAGCATCATCATGTTGAATTATTGCTGATTTGCCTCACTAACAGTCTGTCTTAATGAACTCCTCAAATACGAAAGCAACCAACGGTTCGTGTTTTGCCTTTTTTGGTTTGGGTTTTATAGGGGAAAATTGCTTCTGATCTAATTCTTAGCATTATGTAGGATTTAAGAACTTTTATACCCTGTGCAGATTTTCTTCATTGTTTTATCTTTTTTCCTTGCCTGAGATTTTCTCCTCATATTTGATTAAAGTTTTAATCCTTGTATTGTTGAAAATCATTTCCTAGCTTTAATCATCTTTGCCAAATAATCATTGACTGGGAGTTTTGAAAATGATACTACATTTGAAGCACTTAAATCACCACTGTCTTCTTTGGTAAATTCCTTTTTTTCTTCTTTGATTGGTAAATTCCTTTAATATTTCAATGACTAATTTTTTTTCTAAAGGTTAAAATGTTCTCGTGTGACCTATCTCCATTCCCTGCCTAGCTCCTATTCTACCTTGTAATCTCAGGAAAGTAATTAGCAGTTTAGAAAATATTGGTTGATACCAAACAATTATTCTCTGTTCTCTCTGTACCTTTACTCCTCAGAAACTTCTGATATTCCTTAATCTTTCTCTGAATTGTTACTGATATTTGAGAAGTCTGTTTGCTGTACCCTTGCTACACACAGTTTTGAAATTCAAGCATAAATAATATGGTGACATGTTCATTACTTCTTATTGTGATACACTCTGCCCTAGGCAAAGCCAAAAAAGAATATTACCACTCAGATCACATTTACATCAGCCAAATATTTTCACAAACCTGATATCAGAATGTATTACACTGAAGATGAAAATAGCAGCCTGAGTGCTGCAGAGGACTGGAGATTGACTTCCTTCTCCTTAGAGACCCCTAGGAGTTCTGTTGCCAGGCTCAATCTAAATTGGCAAAGGTTCAATGTCTAGTGGATTTCTGTATGCCATTTCATCACACATTTACAAAGGTAATAATGAATGATAGGCCAGTAAATATGTAACAACTGCCTTGGGGATTGGGTGGGGACATCCTGATTTGTCGCACTTGCTGATTTTCATAGTATAAGTATTCCCAACATGATCAAAATCAAGTTAACAATATGACATTGAATGTACACTTAGAGAAAATACTAAGATCATGTCTCATGAAACATTAAAAGCTGACTCCAACACACTATTCTCTATATATTTAAACCAGTCCATTTTTCAGGAAAAAAATACATTATATGACATCTGATTAGCAAATACAACTTCCACAGTGAATAAAAGTATTACGATTTAATTGAAGCTCTTTCATTTTAAAGGCAAAGATAAACTATTATGTTACCCAATTCACAGTTCAAAATCTTCCAAAGGAGTAAAACAAAAGGAAATACTTCTTTGTAAAGTGGAGTCTGTGGAAAAGCCATTTCCCAGACTAATTAACACACTGTTCTGTAGGTCACAGGCTGGATGTTGCTTTTTCAAAAGAAGAAAAGGTCAATGGGAAAATAAAGCTATTTTGATTGGGTGCTACTTCACCTGAGACACTAGAAAACGAGAATATGCTACGAAGAGCTTTATAGGGAGTAACTTCACAAGTCATGTGAAACAAAACACTTGACTAGGATTTTCAATCTGCTTAAGACATTTTGTTAAATGAATGAAGAGGATAGTCATTTTGGAGCTTACAAATGTCCTTTTCATATTCTGTGTATAAGAACCCTTCACTGCTACTACTGAGGGAAAATGTAGCACAAAGACAATAGTCTAAGTGGATCTCACAGATCTACAAATTTTCTACACACTTGAATGGTAGGTGCTGTGGTGCTGACAGTTGCGTGGAGACCAAACAATTTTTTTCATGGTCATTCCTTTCTATTCTATCTCATCAATTTCTTGTAGTTACATTGCCACTGAATCATAAAATGGCAGGAAAACGGGGTTCTTGGGGATTCTCATGTTAGTGTAAGAAGTCTAACGAGAAGGGTGATTTGCTGAAGTCAGAGTGATATGACCAGACACTGAAAAATAAAGCTTTTCTTAAAGTGTAGTATTTTGTTCACCTTATTCTGTATTCCCTTTGTCACACACTTACAAGCACCATGGGATCATCCATATTGTTGAATATACCCCACTACCCACTCCACATGGAATCTCCTTTTAGTCTTCAAGTTGCTCAATTTGTATCTGACTTTCACAGTCAGTTGGTTCTGAGGATTTAGAATGATCATATGTCTTAACTACAACATGTGTTCAAAATTTTTACATGAAATGCACTCAAACTCATTTTTTAAGTTCATTTGCTTAATAAATTTATAATAATGATAATAATAACAATAATAATAAAATAATAGCAGCAACAACTCTCATTTGAGTGTTTTCTGGTATTATTTATTGTGTAAGTTTCCTTCACTGTTTTATGATTCCTTTAAATCATCACCACAACACTGCACAGGGATATTATTACCTGATTTTACAGGTAGAAAACTGAGATATAGTGAAGTTCAGTAGACAAGTGAAGGACCCCAAA
The DNA here is from genome assembly GCA_004363575.1 of Solenodon paradoxus. Lineage (NCBI taxonomy): Eukaryota > Metazoa > Chordata > Mammalia > Eulipotyphla > Solenodontidae > Solenodon > Solenodon paradoxus. The sequence goes on along the minus strand of RJWH01007146.1, from coordinate 30,303 downwards.
CCTGAACTTAGCTGTATCTGGCTCCAAAGCATGTCATCCTCAGCTTTTAAGTCATTAATACCTTATTTACACTACACACCTTATAGCAATAAAAAAAGCTTCAGGAAGGGAAAAATAGTTGTAGGAGACAATTTTCCCTACAACTCTCTTGGACGATGTCTAATTTTTTTAAAGCATGAGCAATACCATGATTTTGAGAGCAAAAAGTAGTTAACTTGATATGCTAAAATGAATTAATGGAGTATAACTGAGCTCTTTATTTAAACTGATGAACACAAGAGTATATGAGAAGTCACGATGAATGTCTTCTTTGGGAAAATGTCTATTTTCTGGGGCATATTTGCTACAGTTACTTCTTTATTTAAAGCTGTTCTAGAATACCACATAACATAACTGCAAAGTTCATTTTAACTTCTTGAAGATTCTCATCGGGGAAACTGATGCATTCAAGGGGTGTAGCACTAAAAAGGTTCTAAATTGATTTCATTGTTTGGTATTGTGTAATGATGGTAAATACATTGGTATAAAAGCATGTCTCACCTCCCTGGCTCCTTAACCTTGTAGAAGATACCTTCACATTTTTCTGTTTATTGAATATGTGCTTCAGGAAAAAATAGAGATGTGAGAGACACAGGAGGAATGGAGATCAGCTGAACATAGATTTATTTTTAAAATGTTATTGAAGCAATATTTAATTATAACATTTACAGGTTTAAAAAGATCAACTTTTTAAAGATTCATCCAAGGACAAGGTAATATTTTGGGAGGTAGTGGGAAGGGATGGTAGGGAGGTTTACACAAATGTTATACCCTTTCAATTTGCAATCATTAATATATGTTTTATTGTTATAACATCATTTAAAACATATAATTAAATTTTATGAAATATAAATTTTCCTGGATGAAAATGTGAATATTTGAAATGAGAAATTTTAATCCATGCTGGGCATTGCTCTGTCTCTTAGTTTGTGTCTAAATTCTTCGTGATGCAAAGAATGAGTTGCCTGAGGCTGAGGATATGACAGCAGAAATATGATCTGTACCTATTCCTACAACCCACCACAATGTGCATAAAAAATTTGAAGTAAACATTTCAGCTTAAAACATTCAAAAAGCTCTTCACATGGTGTCTTATAAAATGTTTCTAGATGTTGGAATAAATAAATCCCTAAGTTTATATATTATATTTTCCTATCCTTATCCTATCACTTCATAATCTTCATTTTCCTACTAAGAAAAACAAAGAGGCTTCACAAATGTTCACTATAGCATAGGCTATGATAATAAAGCTTTGGTTAGATCCATATTGTTAATTGTTTCTTTATTTGATCTTCAAAGAAGAGCAAAAAAGTTTAACTGCATTTTATCAATATACCTCTGTTTTACCAAATGATATATATTTCAAAGAATTAATTCACACCTCAGTTAATGTGTACATACACACCATTCCAGCTACAGGGTTCTAGTGGCAGAGAGCTAAAGCAGAGTCTGGCACCATGGTGTGGGCACTTTACCTACATCATCTTTTGTAATCATCATAATGACAATGAGAGGGATGTATAATCTTTACACAGATGGTAAAACTTAGACTTATAAATGTTCAGTTTGATATGGTCCAGATCACATACCTAAAAAGTAAAACAACCAGACTTTGAATTGGTTTTACCTGATTTCCCACGGAGTTTGACACAATGATGATGAGGACCATAATAATTAATCTTTATCTAGTGCTTTCTGTGCTATCTAATCTTCCTATAAATCCTTGAAAGAATGTGTTATTCTCATTTCACAATTGACCCAAAAGAGAGCTTAGAGAAATCATGTAATCTGTTTAAAGTCACATGACTCATTTACAAGACAGTTGATGTATGATTTCAGAATTGTCTGTCCACATAACCTATTCTTTTCCACATAACATTCTACCCCAAAATATAGCTGTATAATACCCAGTATTAGCAGAAATATCAATCAAACTAATCTTGCTCCCCCAATGCATCACCCACACACATATATGGATGGAGGAATAGTGATCACTATAAAAAAGAAAAGCTTATCATGGATGGACATTAATTTATTCATATGTGAAGATAAACGAACAAATGAACAAACTAAATAAACCAAAAACAAATTGTTAAATAGAGAAGCAAAATGGAGTGAGGAAGAAGGGACTTGGTTAATAGGGTAAAAGGAGTCAATTGTATGGTGGAGAATAGAATCCCATATTAGATGTAGAATTAAAATGCTTTATACCTGACACCTATATAATGTTATAAACCAATGTCACCTGGATACATTTTTTAAAAAGAAGAAAAAGAAGTAAATAATCTTGTATCATGGAATGAAAATATCATTCTCAATTGTTGAATAATTAAATATAGAAAACTGTTGTATACTCATTTTAATATAATTATAACTAAAAAATTACTTCCTTATAAAGGACAAATAAAAAACTAAATCTGTTCTGAAACATTTAGGTACACAAAATCTTGTGATATGAGAGAAAACGTGTGAAAATATTGATATGACATGCCCTATAAAAAAAGAGCTACATGAAATGACAGAATCAGAAACACCCACTAATATTTGATATATAATGGGACAGTTTGATGTAATACCATTTGTTTATTTTGGATTTTATTTCTCTTGACACTGGAATTGAGTTCCCACAGATATAACTTAGGTCAATAGCAAGGAATGTATTGACTATGATTCTTCTCACATCAAACTAAAAAGTTTCTGCACAATGCAATAAACACTTATAAAAACAAAAATACATTCTACTATATGGAAGAAGATATTTACATGCCATATATCTGAAAAAGGACTAATAAATAAAATATATAAAGAAATCATAAAACTCAACAACAGAAAAACAATCCAAGTAAAAATGGGAAATCTTGAATAGACACTTCCAAAGAAGACATACAGAGAGCTAATAGGTACATGAAAAGATGTTCTACTTCTCTTGTTATTAGGGATATGAAAATTAAAACAACCATGAAATACCATGTCTTATCTGTGAGAATGAGTATAGTCCAAAAGACTGGAAACAAGTGTTGACAAGGATGTGAATAAAAGGGAACACTTATACACTGTTGGTGGGAGTGCAAAATGGTACAACCATATGGAAAGCAATATGGAGAGGCCTCAAAAAATTGAAAATGATGGCACACCCTGATGGAGTGGTAGTTGTGTTCACTCCTTTTGTCAAGGCAGTGTGCATGCATCTCAGACACTCAAATTTGCATCCCAGGCTTGAGGAGGAAAAACCAAGATGTATAACTAAAATAAAAATAAATAAAAATGCATTTTCCTCCTCTCTTTCTGCCTGCACCTTTCCTTGAAAAAATTCAGCACAGTACTTGCCAACTTCAGGGTACCTATGCCTGTGCTTCTGGGGACCCCAGATCACCATGCCGCACTGCAGAGACTAGGACCTGCACCCTTTCAGCTTCATAGCTCTTATCCAGCTTCAGTATGCAAAACCATTTCCTCTGCCCTGCATGGCCTGGAAGCTGTGTGCTAAGCTTCAGGTTCCGGGAACCCATGGGCCATTGATCTGTAGCCCCACCGTGTCATTGTCCAGAACCAGCGTATGCTAGGGTTCAGGTCCATTGATCCTCTCCTGCCCACACGCCATGGACGGAATAAGTGATCACTAGGCCTCTGGACCTCTGAGCCATAGAACGCCACCCTTTCCAGTTGCTCCCAGGAACAAGAACCCGCTAGGCCTCTGGCTGAGCTAAGTTCAGCCAATGGTCTTATTCTCCTACACAAACATATTCCCTTTTTGTCTTCCCTCCATTAATTTGGAATTTGTCATCATCTGTGAACTTGAGAAACAACTGTTCTTTTTATAAGTTTCAAAATAGATATGCCTTCCGGTGTATAGTCAAATTATGCTTTGGAAGTTCAGAAGAGGGAAAAGGGCAAAATCTTTGAGAGGAACAGTGAGGCTATGACTGTGAATCAAATTGAAAATTGCTCGTGATTTTTAATAGAAGCAGACATTGATTTAAATAAAAACAGCAATAAAAATTGACATTATGTTTTTGGATAGTCATGACTCAACATGCTCTTTTTTGAGAGAAAGATATCAGTAAATAGCCATGATGGGAAGGGTAAAATGAAAGCAGCAAAGAGAAGGGAAGTGTGACCATCATAACATTAGGCTTCTGCTTTCTTTTATGTCTTGAGGAGTGGGGTACAGAGGTGACTTCTTAATTTTCAGTAGAGAGTGATGATATATTACATTAGGCCATCAGGAATCAGGAATAGTGGTTTTTAAATAGCTTTATAAGGATATGATTGTTATATAAAGATCAGGACATATTAAACGAATACAATTTGATAAGTTTGGTCATATGCAAATACCTCTGATACCAACACCACAATCCTGGTAAGAGACAGATGAAACACCTTCTAGAATTTTCTTGTGTTCATTTGTTTTTGTTTTTATTACGGTAAGAACACTTACTATATTATGTGAATAGCAGACTGAATACCACTCTAGATCAAATGGACCATACAGATATATGCAGACTATTCCATCCAGCAGCAGAATATACATTCTTCTCAAGTACCTATACAACAGCCTCTACAACAGAATGTGTTAGGCTGCAAAATATGTGTCAACAAATTTAAAAGCATTAAAATGTTATCAATGATAATTGCCAATCACAATATTATAAAACTGGAAATCAGCAGCATGAGAAAAACCAGAAAATTTACAATACATGAATAATTATACAACACACTTCTGAGCAAACAATAGGTCAAGGAAGAAATTAAAGGAGAAATAAAAAATATATGTATCTTGGAAGAAACAAAAATGGGTAAAAAATGGCAATATTTATAGATGCAGCTAAAGTAGTTATGAAGAAAGCTTATAGCTATGAATGGCTATATAAAAAAAGAAACATCTAAAATAAACATAAATTTACATATCAATAAACCAAAAAAAAGAAGAGACTAAGACAAAAGTTAGCAGAATAAAGGGACTTAAAGTAAACAGAGCAGAAAAAAATAAAATAGAGAACAGAAAAATTAGAAAAGATCAATAAAAAATATTTTGGATTCTAAAAAAGATATAAAAAATAAGAAATCATTACCTAGTATAACAAAGCAGAAAATAGAGAAGACTTAAATAAGTAAAATGATAAAGAGAAGACATCATAACTGATATCACAAAAATACAAAGGGTCATAAGAGACTATTATGAACAATTAGATGTGAACAAATTAGATAACTGAGGAGAGTTGAATAAATGTTTAGAAACATACAATTTACTGATATTGAGTCATGAGAAATTATAATCTAACAAACCAATAAAGAGCAAGAAGAGAGAATCAGATGTAAAAAAACTCCCAACAATGAAAAACTGAGGACCAGATTATTTTACTGGTGCAATGCTTCCAAACATTAAAGAGAATTAGCACTATCCTACTCAAACAGTTGAGAAAATTGAAGAGGAGGGGATATTTCCAAATTCGTTTTATGAGATCAGCCTATCCAGACATCAAATTGTGCTAAGGACCCTATAAGAAAATAAAACTACTGGACAATACCCCCAATTAATATAGATGACAAAAAGTTCAATAAAATATTAGCAACCCGAATCTAACAGTGCATTAAAAGGAGTAACATGATGAGTTGAATTTATCCCTCAGGGTGTAAAGACGGCACAACATTGTACAAATCAATAAAGGTGATACACCATATTAACCAAACTTATAATTCAACTTGTGATTGTCTCAATAAGCACAGGAATCAACTTGAAAAAATTTGACTTCCATTTATGATTAAAAAAAAAACTTTTCAACAGATTGAGTATAGAAGGAACATATTGCAAAGTAATAATGGTTACACGCGACAAATCCATGCCTAATATTAGTCTCAGTGGGGCAAGGCTGAAAGCATTTCCTCTAAGATGAAGAATAAGGCAGGACTACCCACTCTCACCACTCCTGTTCAACATAGTGCTAAAATTCCTAGCCAACGGAGTTAGACAAGATAAAATTAAATAAATAAAAGGCATTAACTTTGAAGAAAAATTGAAAGTTTATATTTGAAGATGGCATAATCTTGTATATAGAAAACCTTAAAGACCCCACCAAAACTATTAGATATACTAAACAGCAAAGTTTCAGGATAAAAAAATCAACACACAAAACCAGTTTTCATTTCTATAAGCTGATAAAGAACTATCCAAACATTAAACTAAGAAAACAATCTTATTTACAATGGCATCCAAAACAATGAGTCATTTTAATCATGGAGGTGAATTACACTGAAAGTTATAACACATTGATGAAAGAAACTGAAGACACTAAGAAATTGAAAGATAAATTGTGTACATGGACACAAAGAATTAATATTATTAAAATGTCCATGTCATCCAAAGTGATGTATAGATTCAGTTTACTCTCTATAAAAATGTAATTTCATTTGATACAGAAATGGAAAAACAATCCTAAAATTTGTGTGGAACCATAGATCTTCAAATATCAAAAAAAACTACAACTTGAAAAAGGAGAGCAAAACTAGAAATGTCACCCTCCCGATTTCAAACCTTAATACAAAGGAAATGTTATCAAAACATTCTTATCCTAGCATATTGTTCATTGGAACAGAATCTAGAGACCAGAAATCCATGCAACTAATATTTGGAGACAAGAATGTTCATTGGGTAAAGATCTCTTCACCAAGTTCTGTAGAGAAAACAGGATGTGCATAACACGCATAAAAATGAACACAGACTATATCAAAAGTGTAAATGTACTAACAGAAACCATGAAACTCCTAGAAGAAGACATAATGGAAAGGCTCCTTAATTTTGTTTTGACAGTGATTTTTACACGCTACTAACAGAACAGACAATAAAAGCAAAAATAAACAACTGTAATTGTATCAAACTAAAAAAACAAACAAAAACTTTCTGAATAGACAAAGAAGCAATAAAATTGTTTTGAAAAGACAGCTATAGAATGGGAATCAATATTTTCAAATATATATATATATCTTATAAGGGACTGAAGCATAAGGATACATAAGGAGCTCCTGCAACTCAATAGCAAAAAAAAAAAAAATATTAAAAGATGGGCAGAAGACTTGCATAGACATTTTTCTAAAAAAGACATACAATTGGCAAATAGATAAATGAAAAAAAGGCTCAACATCTCAATCAGGGAAATACATATCAAAACATTAGGATATCATGTAACACCTATTAGAATGACTTTCATCAAAAAAGAAATAATGTTAGGGAAATGCAAATCAAAACAACAATGAGATATCACTTCACACCTGTGAGAACGGCTATCATCCATAAAAAAGGAAACAAGAATTGCTGGAGAGGATGTGGAGAAAAGGGAACTCTCATTCACTGCTGGTGGAGTGTAAAATGGTGCAACCATTCTGGAAAGCAGTATGGAAGTTACATATGATCCATTTATTCCTTTGCTGGGTGTTTACCTTAAAAACACAACACTCATTTGCAGAGATATATGCCTCCCAAGTTCTTTGCAGCACTATTTACAATAGCCAAGAGCAGGAAACTAATAAAATGCCAATTGAGGATGAATGGATAAAGATGTGTTATATACAAACAATGGAAACTATAAAAAGGTTAAATCCTGCCCTTTGCAGCAGCCTGAGTATATCTAGAGGGACTTAATGCTTTGTGAGATAAACCAGGAGAAAGATACACATCATGTGATTATCACTCATCTGTGGTGTATAGAGATATCAAGCAAATTGATTAGCAAAATTATACAAAAATAGACTTGGAACTAAATCAAACAACAGCCTTTCAGTCAAAAAAGCAAATCAGTGGTTGCAGGAAGAGAAGTGGAGGGTGGGGGGGCAACTGGGGTAATGGGAATTAATTGTATAGTGAAGAAAAAGCTGAAATGGGGGTGAACTTACCATATTATATACAGATGTGGATTTACTATGATGTATGCCTTAAGGTATTGATGTTATGATGCAATATTCCTTCAATAAAATCAGTTTAAAGAAGAAATAGCTAATGTTAGCAAGAGTGTGGAGGAAAGGGACCTCAGTACATTGTGTGGGGATGTAAATTGACATAGCCACTACGTGAAACAGTATGGTGTTTCCTCAAAATGTTCAAAATATAACTACAATATATTTCTGCAATAGAACTTCTGGACATATAGCCTAAGGAAGTGAAATCACTATCTGAAAGAGATATCTACACCCCTCTGTTCATGGTGCATTATTTCCCTTAGTCAAGACTTGGAAACAGCCCAAGTCACTCTGCAATGACTTAATGAAGAAAATGTGAGATATATATATATATATATATACATTTATATTATTACATATATGTATATATATCTACCCACAGATATGCTTATCTATGGATATTATTTAGCTTTAAAAAGAAAAGAAATCATACCACTTGTTACATGGATGAAACTCAAGGGCATTAGCTTGAAAGAAATGTCAGACAAAGAAAGACTAGTACTGCATGAGGACACTTTGTATGCAAAATCTAGAAAAGCTGATTCCATAGAAACAAAGAGTAGATTAGTGGTTTTCAGGGACTGGAGGGTGGAGAAAATGGATTCATGTTGATCAAAGTGTACAAACTTTCAGTGATAAGATGAGTAAGCTCTGGGTGTCTATAAGTTAACAATATCGTATTTTCTCCTAGTGAGTTGTCAAGATAGTAAATCTTAGATGTTCTCACCTCACAGACAATAAAGAACAAAAAATGCTAAGTTGTGAGGTGATGGATGTGTTGCCTTATTGTGTCATTTCACAATATATCAAATCATCACTTTACACACTTTAAAATTAAACAATATTATATGACAATTATATATTAATTAATGTTGAAAAAATTGCAGGCAAAATAAATCCATATGACTTATCTGATGAGATGAGGAGTGAGCTGAGACATGTTAATGAGACGCTGGGTTCGTCCAGGAAGAATTTGTGGAGAGAGAGTCAGTCAGGAACACACAGTGACTTTATTAAAAAGTAAAACTAGATATTAAAGAGACTGTACATGTGTGTGTGCGTGCAGAACGTAAGCTGCCTGTTTCTCACTCAGGCAAGATGGAGAGTTTTGGGTTTCTGGGCATGTCCCGATAACTTGGAGAGAAAGGTGCAAGTATCTAGGGGTGTGTCCTAGATGCAGGTTGCTAAACTGAGATCCCCTCCTGGGATCTCTTTCAGATTTTGCCAGTTAGTCCACTCTTCATACATCTGCATCCCTGCATCACGATCCCTTAAATTGTGAAGCGTATAGTCCCATATTGTCACTACAGGTACTATGCTGTGTAGATCTCTAGAATTTATTCATCCTGTGTAAATGAATCTCGTAACAATCAAAGGACAACTCCCTATTTACTCCACTTCCTTGTCACTGGCAATCACTTGCTATTGGGTTTATTCATCAAATAATTCTAGTTTGCCACATCTTGGTTAATTTCTTATTGAAGTGGCTGGTGTCTGGGGAAATTTGTAGCACTTCTGTCCAAAGATCGAGTCAAATCCCTGCAGTTATCTTTGTTGCGTCAACTGTATAATAAACTGTGAACCAGGGACATTTTTGTATTTGTTGTTTTAACCCATGGAAATATCTGTAAGCTCTGAATAGAGTCTAATTATTAGACTGCAAGGGTACTAACCTTAGAATTTGCTAAGTTTTCACTGATGGCACTTGAAAGAGAGACAATTTAAGCCAATTCAGTACAGTTAATAATGCAGCCTATTTCTAAATACAAGTCCTGCTCTAATACAAAGAAAAATACTGCCTCTTTGGACTATAAAAACACAGCAATTGTTTGGGGATGTTTGGGTTGAGTTTATTTAACTAAGAAGAAAAGTTTGGTTTAGAAATTAGAGAGGGGTGTCACTAGGACTTCTTAAGTGCCTGGATTGTTTCTAGTAACCTTGATCACTTTCAAAGTAGTTCTTTACATAAAGCTATCCACTAAAGAATATATTACATTAAAAAAAACTTACATATTCAGTGAGAGACTTGTACAGAGCAGCATTTTGTTTTCCTAATTTGAGTTATGATATGCACTTGGAAATAACATTCTCCTCTTTTGTAGAAGTACAATTTAGAGAACTGTTTTTTAAGATGTGTTTTGCACAACCTCAGGGGTTCCACTGAGGCTTATTAAAGCAGTGGAGAGAGACGGTGACTTATGGAAGTGATGGTTATAAGGAACAGATTTTAATTATTTAAATCTGACCCAGGTTTATGTTGACTATCATTTAAATGCGATATTTACTGTAGAACGATTTGTTAGTTATAAACCATCCTGTGGCCTGTAATTATTTAAAAATAATGCCCTGGATATTACTGGGAAAGCTGAACGATGGGAAATAAAGGATTTTGGAATGAGAAGATTCCTGTCCTCTAGAAGACTAAGCTTTAGTAATTCACACTTATTTTCAGAACACATTTTAAAACCATGAGTTAGCAATTTTACAGTTGACTCAAACTATTTAGTAATTAAGTATAAGTATTTGCTCTTTGCAACCAAAAAGTTTATACCTTAACTAACAAATGTTAAGTCATGTTCAAGTAAAAAAGGGACATGAAATGTGATCAAGACTGCCTTTTCTCCATCTTTTTAAAAATTTGCAACTTGTGAAAACACTTACTTAAATCATCCTTAAAAATCTGCCGTCAGAAATGGCTTAGAAACTTTTGGGCTACATGTGTATGTGCTTTTTTTTTTTAATCTGAGAATTTAAAAATATTCCTTCATTTGAATTCAAATGGATGATCATCTCATTTCCACAAAATAAGGCGAACTTTATTTTACTCTCTCTGAGTGCCTCTTCTGCCAAGTTAGAAAAATGTAGTTCTTTTGGGGTTCCTCCATTTCTTTCACCTAAGTTTTGGGGAGTTTATGCTGCGACAAGAGATTGAGGGTGAGGTGTGCCTGGGGTTCTCATTTTGTGCTCTAAACATTGGCAGGTGTTGACATATCTGTCATTCTCTGCCCTGACATCGTGGTCAATTTGAGTCCTTCTGCTTTCCTCAGTTTTGAGACTGTCCTTTTCCCTCACTGGTTTCTAATCTAAGCTTTCCTTGAATTTATTACCTTTTGATGCGCTTCCTAGGTGGGCAGGTGAATGGATGTGTCAAGGAATGTCTTCCAAGACCTTTTGTTTAGAACAATCTTGATGTTGAAATTAACACACTAAGAGCTGATTTCTTTGTTCCTTGTGTCCTGAAATAAATATTCTTCTTAGTTCAACATGTCCAAATTTACAAGCGATGGGTGGAAGAAGACAATCTTAGGCTACCAAGAAAGACTAGAGGATACACAGTTTAAAAAGCAACTAGCATTTAAAAATCACTTTTATGTTTCACTTGTTTTTGAGGGGGTACTTTGCAAAAGGGAAAATTAGTCTGATTCAGAAGTCTCTAGGGGTAAACAAAGTAGTTGAGCCGAAGCACTAAGTTACATTTTGTGGGGGTAAAAATTATCTACCACTGAGATAATTTTGTGAAACAGTTTCTTATCATTTTATATTCAACTGTCAAGTGAGTTCAGTTTGATACATTTCTGAGTGCTTCAAGGGACATTTCCTATCATAATTTGAGCAGAAGAAGCAATAATGCATCATCATGGAAACACCAAAATAAGAAAAGCCTGACATCTATTATCCAAGTTCAGGAATTTATGACAAAATTAATTAACATTCAAATTATGAATTAAATGTCCAGGTAGCACAGTTTTGTCTTTAGATCCTCTGGGAATATATTCAACAGAGAGCAGGCTAGGCAAGTTTTCAAACATTTTCTAGGTTATTTGCAATCTTTGGAATCTAGCTCATGGAATAACAGAAATATCCTGGGTAAATATCATGGCAAGCATAACTTTCTTGGGGAAACAAAACAGTAAAACGGAATTTGAGAAAAATGAGGGAATAAGTAATTTAAGACGCAATCATTTACATATTGCATGTCCCAAACAAAAGTCTTTGAAATTTTAAAATCATTTTTCTGAAAGTTGCAGGCATTTTATATTTTAATAAATTCTTCAGATTGCTCTTATATGTGTTTAAGTTTGAGAACCATGACAAATACATGCATATATTTATTTGTTTACCTCTATGTTAAGTTCAATGTATATGAATATACATATGTGAATATTCATATATTATTCTAATAATTCTATAATTGTAAGTATATTAGCATCATTGAGTATCTTAAAATTATAGAGAAGAGAAGACACACATACAATTATTAATAAGAGGTTTTTAATCACCTCTTTAAGTAATCTTTGAGATTTACATTGGAGATACTGGGTTTATAATAGTTATAGTACATGACATCCAGTGAACACACATCTATAAACTGTGCGGAGGACTTTATAAGTATTATTTTATTCCATTCTCGTCGTATTCTTTTGACTTAGGTTCTCATATTATCCCTCTGTTAAAAAAGGGGGAGAACTTACATTTATGGGGCTGGTTGTTCATATCACTTATTTATTCTCCTTATATTTGTTCAGAGATAGTTGAAGGTCTTTGTTAATTACTGAGAACAGAATAATAGGAGCATCAATAAGAATGATAAGCATAGATACCATTTGTGGAATGTTTTTTTGGTGGTAGGTACTGGACTAAGAATTTGACATTTAATTACCTTATTTAATCCTCATATCAACATTATGTGGCATAATGCCACCTTAATCCCCATTTTGAGGAAATTGAGAGTTGAGGAAATTGAGACTCAGAGGTTAATGGATTGAAAGTCATGTATCTTTTACTGGTGGTGAGAGTGTCGAATACCAAAGTGCATTTCAAATATTCAAATCTCTCTCCTTCCTTCCTTCCTTCCTATCTTTCTTCCTTCCTTCCTTCCTTCCTCCCTCCCTTCCTCCCTCCCTCCCTTCTTTCCTTCCTTCCTTCCTTCCTTCCTCTCTCCCTCCTCCCTCCTTAACACTGTCTCCCTCTCTGCCACCTGCCTTTCATTTTTACTTATGCCTACAAATCTGGTTACCATTATTCATTAAAAACAAAAGCAAACTCATCCAACCCTGCTACATTACTGAGCACATTTCTTTGGTCTCTCCATCTTTCTTAGAGATTTATTTTAATTGCCTTATTATCTCCCTTTTTGCTAAATCTCTTATTCTCTGCAATTGGAAGTCAACTCTCATCAGTTTCCAAAACTGCTCCCTTCAAGGCCGCAAAAGCCTTCTTAATTATACATCTAACACAGGTTTCTTAGTTCTCACCATCTTAGCCTTCTTTGCACAGGGTGATCAACAGAGACCACCGAGTAGAGAATGGGCTACTAACACAGTTGTTTAAATGCATTGCTGACCTGCTTTTTTTGATTTGTTTGTTTTCATTTTTCTTTTCATTGTTTTTTTCCCCCTTCTTTCCCACAGAGGCCAGGACTTGGCAATGCTGAGCATTATTGCTTAAACAGGGGTGCATATAAACAGCAGCCCCAAGGATTTGGTTATAGGGACTCTGGGGGTGAAACCAGGTATAAATGTTCAACACATGATTTCTTTTGTATCAAATATTGGGATTAACTGCTGGAGTATTGGTGGCTCTTTATGTTTCTTTATAGGATGTAGTATAAAAAGAATTATTTCTTCTCTGTTTTTTATTTGAAGAACATTTTTTCTTACATGTTTTCATATTTTGTTTTTTACAGCCTGTTGATAAACTAATCTTATTTTTGCACATTTAAATATATTGAAATTATAGCCCTGATAAAGATAACTAAAAATTATAAAGATTTACCTCATGAAGCTTGGAGTTTAGAATAGTAAACAGGAAGAGTATAAATATAGTTCTCTTTAGAAGTTTATTAAATCACATTGCCATTGATTTCTCCCATTTATAGAAAGGATTTTTTGAAGCACTATGTCAAATGAAGGCTGTTGTAATTTATCCTCGGAGATTTAGTTGATGCCTATGAATAAAGGCTTTATATCTCTTCAGTATATGAATGTACCTCTTGCTTTTCTACATGCTAAACTGAAAAAAATGCTCCAGAATTATTTTGTTCTCCTTAAAATCTATAGCATAGCCTCCAAATTATTTTACTAGCAAAATAAGGGTATTTTTAAATTAATTAATATTATGGATCAAAAATATTATTATTAATTTTAGAAAATATATCAGGATAATAGCCATTTAGAAATAACTTGTAAACTTAGAAATAGTCATTGAAATAGAGATTACTGTTTGTTTTGCTATATATTTTTAGAATGATGATTTTAAGAAATGAATGTTTTTATCAACACAGTTTATTTTTTGTAGATATAAAATCTATTTTTTAACCAACTTGTTATATAATATTTGTAATTTCCATTATTTTAGGAGTAAATCAGTGTGGACACAGACTGAAAATGGATCTCCAACCCCATATTACCATAGAATCAAAGCATAGAGATAAGCTATTAAACAGATAATCACACATATTTATTGCTATTTGTTTAGGACTAAGAGGTAATAATTGTTTGTTTTGAAATTAATTGGAAAACTGAGTCTTCAAAAGTCCTGTCACTGAGAAAAACAAAACTTTTTTTAAAATTTTGCTATCTCGTTGCTTAACTTAGTTTCGTGTGGGCAAGCAATCAGGAATATTCATGAAAAAACGTGTCTACAACAATCTAAGTGCCTGTTCAACATTTCTACCCTCACAAATGGTCATAACTAGGTGATGTCCCAATGTGAAAGCTGAAAGATTCACATTCTGGCATCTTCCTCAACTTCAGGCAAACCAAGATGGTTCCTCACTCTATATTTGTTTTCTCTCCAAATAAGAGAGAACTCAGTTATATTTGTTCATTACCTCATGGATTCATTTACCTCCCCTGCCCCCTGGATTATACTAAACATTTACCATCGGGTTACTATGTGTCAGTCTTTGTGCCAGTTGCTAAAGAGAGAGAGAGAATTAAGATATCATTTCCATCCTTAAGGAGTTATAATCTAGTGGAGGAGATGAATGTAAGCAAATGCAGTAACATGACCAAAGGTGAAGATTAAAATCGTATAAGAGAGATTAATTATAAGAGTCAGGATACTGAGAATAATAAGAAGGACTTTTTATGGATGTGAGTGGATGGAAGCACAAGGGGAATATGGTAGAAGACAAAGCTGGAGTGTGATAACAAGACAATACAATATAGTATCTCTGAGTCACGGCAACTTGTTAAGACTTTAGTATACAATCAGTAGAAATTCAGATATTTCTTTTATAAGACTGTTTATTTACTAAAATATTTGATGTAAATCATTCTACCCTTAGGAAATGAAACACGCAAGTGGAAAAAAGCAGAATAGCTTCTTGGCTACATCTAATTAAAGTGGATCCAGTCATCTTTAGTCAGACTAAGTAAATCATAATACATTGAGTTCCATTCAGGATCATTGAAGCCATTTCTAAGTGTATCAGATGACTTACCAAAAAAATTAATATCACCCAGAAAATGGGTTGCCTTCTGCCTTCTATTTCTGATAGCATCTTCAAATTCTGTTGTTCAGTCTGTTTCAAATTGGTATTTGCGATAAAAGCATGAAGTTCAGAAATGAGAGTACTGGTTAAGACAATCTTATGTTTACTACGCAAGTAGGCTTCCATCTGAAAGAAATACAGGCTCTACTGCTCATCTTTCACACACTGGTCCCTAACCAGAGATAAATAACTGCCTTTCTTTCCTGTATATCGTATAACTTATAATCTTCCTAAGGGAATTCCATGTCTCTCAATGGTATGGTAGTGTTATTAAATGACTCTGAGCAGCCACATCTGATGAGATTTGGGACAATGACTTTTTCTTGTATTAATATTGATCACTGAATTAAGTTGACTTAATATATAAATAATTAAAAGTTTTCTGAATTTTGAAAGTTTGTTGTTATATAGACAAAGTTATCAATGTTTTTCAAGGTTTTTCACTTTTATTCACCCAAACATAGCTATCAAGTCTTTGCAGTTGTTCTCATAATCAATGTCAATATCTCTAGTAATATTAGCTCAGCACTGATGCCCACTTAACTCTCAGATGGTTGACATCATCATATTCTGATTATTTTGAACATATAGATTTAGTCTGAGGAACACACGTAATACGTTGAACCCCAGTTCTAACATCTACAACATGATGCATTTGTCATGAAATTGAATGTGTCAAGACACTTTGTACATTTCCTGGCACATAGTAGATACTAAAATATGCTACTTAACTCAGAATAAATTGTAATATTACTCAAGCTGGTTATCATATCCAGATATCTCTGATTCATCATCCCATTTGTCACCTCGCCATAGCTCATTAAAGCTGTCTTCTAGGAGTCCTTGCTACCTACTATTTGAACTTTGCTGGTATATAGGAAGCCGTATTGAAATGTCTTACATTTCATGGATGAGGACGTCATCCATTTATTAATGTCACCCATCCATGAATGGGTGTTGAAACTTATCAAATCCTTTTTCTATATCTATTGAAATTATCAAATGATTTTTGGTCTTCCCTTTATTGATATGATATAGCATGTGGATTGATTTACATATTTTGAACCATCTTGGCTGTCCTGGAATAAATCCCAGGAATAAATCCCACTTGTTCAGGATGCATATTTTTTTTTAATGTGCCATTGAATTTATTTGTCAAATTTTTGTTGAGGATCTTTGCATCTATTTTTCGTCAGTGAGAGTGATGTATAATTTTCTTTTTGGTGCTGTCCTTGTCTGATATTGCGATTAGTTTAATAGAAGCCTTGTAAAATGTTTTTGGTAGTGTTGCCTTCTCTTCAGCTTTGTGGAAGAGCTTAAGTAAGATGAGTGTTAGATCTTTGACTGTTCAATAGAATTTGCTAGGAAACCATCCTATCCTGAACTCATTTTTTGAGGGTGGGGGCATATTTTTTTAATTACTGCTTCAATTTCTGCACTTGTAGATGGTATGCTCAAGTTATGTATGATTTCTTGGTTCAGTCTTGGAAGGTTTTAGGATTCTAGAAATCTGTCCATTTTTGAAAACTGATAAGTTTGTTGGCATATAGGTGTTTATAGCATTCTCTTATGATATTTTGTGCTTCTGTAATATCTGTTGAAATATGATTTCTTTTATTGCTGAATCTTTTTATTAGGGTTTTCTCTCTTTTTCTTTGTTTAATCTAGCTAAATTTCCATCATTTTTTTTTCAAAGAACCAGCTCTTGATTATGTCGATCTTTTGAATAGATTTTTGGTTTTTATTTCATTTATTTCTGATCTATTTTTATTCCTTTTCTAATAATTTTTGGTCTTAATTTTTCTTTTCTTCTATTCCTTCATTTGCATAGTGAGATTTAATTTGAGATATTTCTTCATTTTTAATGTACACTTTTATCACTATAAACTTTTGTCTTAGAACGGGTTTGATGCATCCCATATGTTCTGTTAGCCTTTCTTTTCATTTTGTTTGTGCCCAGGTGATTTTTAAATTTCATCTTTAATTTCTTCATTGTTCCAGATATTGTTCACAAGCATGTTGTTTAATCTCTGATTCCTTGTAATTCGTCCAGTTTTGATTTTCTGCTTCATTTATATTTTTACCCTTCTGTGATCAGAGAAGATGCTTTCTATCATTTCAGTCTTGCTAAATTTACTGAGACCATTTTTTTGTACCCCAGTTGGTGGTCTACCTTTGTGAATGCTCCAAGTGCAATTGAGCAGAATTAAAATCATTTTATTAGGGTAGAATTATCTATAAATGTCTGGTAGTTTCTTTTGATCTGTTACCCCATTTAAGACCTTTATTTCCTAGTTGGTGTCTGTCTAGGAGACTTATCTATTTATGGAAATAGAGTATATGTGCCTTTATTTCAGGACTCAAAATTTTTCCCACTGCTCTGTGTGTCTGTTTTGTTCTCAGTATCTCCCTTCAGGTGTCTTAGTGCCTGTTTATTATATTTAGGTGGTCTGCACTGGGTGTATTTGTATTAATGATATTTATCTCTTTTTGATGGATTAACCAATTGACCATAATGGAGTATCCATTTCAACCTCATGTTAATCGTTTTAGGGACAAGTCTATCTTGTCTTATATTACTATTGCAGTTCCTGACTTCTTTTCAGCCCCATTGCTTTTTCCTATAGACTTTCTTTCAGTCTCTGTTTGCTTTTTGTCTGATATGAATTTCTTGTAAGTATATTATTCATGAATCCTTTTCTTGATCCATCCAGTCAATCTGTGTCTTTTGACATAAAAATTCAGTTCATATATATTTAAGGTCATTATATTTAGGGTTTTTTTGCAGTCACTTAAGCCTTTATTTTCTGTTTGTTTTGTAACTGTATTGCTCCCCTTACCCTGTTTTGTTTCTGTTTGCCTTTTCTTAGGATGTTTTTTGATGCTGATTCTTTCTGTTTTTTTTTTTATCTTCACTGCTATGCATCTATAATTAAATTTTGTGGTCATTTTGTGATTTGCTTCTAATTTCACCAATCTGTGATAATCTTTACTGAGTTGACATTGGATCATTCTGTTATTCCTGTACAGATTCTGTTTCCTTTTTCCCTTTTAATGTTTTCTTGTACTCTTCCGTTGATGCTGTCTTTGTTTCTGATTCTATTTTATTGTTTATCATCTTTCTCAAGGTCTATTTGTCCTTCATCTTTGTTTTCTTGTTGTAGAACTCTTTTCAGTATTTCTTGGATGGCTGACTTGTTGGTGGAATATTCCATTAACTTGTTTATATTTAAAGACATTTATTTCTCCATAATATTTGATTGATATATTTGCGAGGTGGAGTATTCTTGGTTGATAGTTTTTATTTTTCAGTATTTTGAATATTTTGTTCCACTCTCTCATTGCTTCTAGGGCTTCTGAAGAGAAGTCTGATGATAGCCTGAATGGTGTGCCTTTGTAGGTTTTGTGTCATTTTTATCTCACAACCTTAGTAGTTTTTCTTTATCATTGACTTTTGATAGCTTTACTGGGACATGTCTTTGTGTAGGTATTTTTGCATTTAGGAATTCTAGATAGTCTATTGGTTTCTTAATGTCTTAGTGCTAGTTTTCGGGACAGGTATGGGACATTCTGTACCATTATGTAATTAAACAAATTTTATGTATTTTTCCCTCTCTTTAATTTCAGAGATCCCCATTATCCTTATGTTTGTTCTTCTCGTGGTATCTGATAGTTCTTGCAGAGTTTTTGTTTTTCAATCTTGTTTCTCTCTCCTCTTACATGTATTTTTGTTGTCAACCTCTAAGATTTATTCCACTATGAGATTAATCTATTTATAGAAATTTTCATGTTTGTAGTCAATTCCTTGACTATATTTTTCATATGTAACAGTTCTGTTTAGACTTTCTTTATAACCTCAATTTCTTTATTGAATTACATTTTCCTGATGTCTTGGATTTATATTTGGATAGTTAGTTATATATCCTGTAGAACATTCAGTGTTTTTATAATTATTGTTTTGAATCATTGTCTGTTAAGTTGTCCCATTCTGTGTCTTTTATTTTTTCCTGGAGAGATTCTGTTTTATTTTCCCTTTCTTTTAATCATTCGTGTTTTGCATTTTAGTGATTTGAGTTTTAGCATGGCCTGCCTTCTCTGACCTGTGTTTGACACTCTGGCTTTAATGGTCTCTTTATTTTTCATTTACTTCCTAGGTGGTGTTTGTTATGGGCAATATGACAGTTGTCTGCAGTGTGATATCTATGTGTCAGATAGTTGCTCGTTAGTGGGCAGGTGTTTCAGGTCTGCAATGTGTTTTTCAATTTTTTTTAGTTTTCAATATTATATTGGTTATAGATTTACAACTCAGTCAATGTTTATTTCACACTACCCACACACCAGAGTTCTAATGCCAGTTACCACTATAATTTTTTCTCCTTCAGAATCAAATTTCCTCTCTCCTTCGTCTTTTCCCTTCTGATATCCACAGTCTTTTTTTAGATTCTCAGAGACTTTTATTACGTTTTCAATTCATTCATTTGTCTCCTTACATACCGCACATAAATAAAACCATCCAGCAATTTTCTTTTGACTAATATTTACCTCATAAATAAAGAGTATAAGGAATTTATCTCCATTGTTATTGAATAATATTAAATACTAGAAGTTTAGGTCTATTGACATGTAACAAACCATACCAAAATTTAGTGGCTTAAGACAACAAATACTTATTTGGAAGAGTATTCTTTCAGTTAGTAGTATTTGAGTATTGATTCAGCTCTGTCATTCTTCTGTTCTTGCCTGAGCTATAAATCTGTACTCAGTTGTAAATCAGCTAGCTTTTTCTGCTCAGGAGACTGTTCAGCTTTTGGCTGGGGAAATGGGAATAATTGGGTCAGCTATCTCTCCTCCTCTAGGTGGATTTCCCCAGCTTATTCATTCATGAACTGGGCAGGATTCCAAGAAAGTGAGCCATAGTAGGCAATATTTTTTTAGGCTTAGGTCTTAGTGTAACGCTATCACCTCCATGATGTTCTATTTGCAGTAGCAAACAGAAGCCAGATTTTACCAGCTCATAGGAGTTGTTATGTAAGTCAATATATTGAGACGCTAAAGGAAAAATAATATGATCATATTAATTAATATAGAAGCAATGAGGACATGTGGATACCTTGAAACTGATCATAGGATAATATATACAGTTTAAAAGTCACAAAATGCTACAAATCAAGATTTCTTTTGCACATAGGGGTGGATTATTTACCATTTATTAACATCACTATTAGTCAAAACAAGTTACAAAACAAAAATAAATTCAATAACTGGAGAAATAGACCACATTTATTAATATAAAAAGATTGAAAGTCACATAGCAAGGCATATGGCTCAGGGAAGGTACTAATAGTGGTCATTTTTCCCAAATTATTCATTGCACATGGCATCCAAGCTTCTTTAGGTTGTTTTCAAATCCCATAAGTGCCCTCAAATTAAAGGGAGCACAGAATCATATCCCACAACTTTTAATTATGATTTCTTACATTTGAATTGAAGTTATCAAGGTGTTTTCAAATTTACAATTTTACATGTAAATAATGCTAACTACTGGTATAGTTAGTACTTGAACTCTGTTTATGAGGAATCCAAGATGCAGATTTAATATGACTTTTTAAGAACATGCTTACCAAGTAAGGAACAATATTCAGTACTTGAATATATATCTTCTACTGTGCTCTTCCCATGTCTCCACTTTATATACCTTGATTAAGTGAAATTAAAAGTGCTGTTAATATATTGGTTAAGAAGTTTTAGTGGTAAATGTATACTATCTATTAAGAGCATTATGTTAATAGAGCCATTCTACTGACTAACTAAAGATCTCACAATGCCATATTAACAACTAAGAGTAGATTCTAAAATATAACACAGCATTTTAAATAAAATAGTTCAAGAAACAAATGTAATTTGTATGTATTGAATTCTGAATATATAATCCAGTGTAATACAGATTAACTTATTGTATGTTACTATTTTGCATTTCAGTTAGTAACTCTATAAGAAAAAATTGTTTATGAGACAGCAAATTTTCTGAAATTATGTTTTATTAGGATCATCTTTCAACTTATAAACTCTTTCTACCTTGGCTTATTTTTAAAATCTTGGAAGAGAACACAACTGCCTAAATGTAATAAACTCTTCTCTAGCTAGAATCAAGTAAAGATATATTAAATGGTAAGTTTGAAATTTTTGAGCCGCTATATGAATTTTGCTTTTAGTTTTTTGAAAATTTAAATATATTTTTATCATATAGTGTTGAGCATATTTTCCTTTATAATATGATTGTTTTCAAAAGGTGCAGCACAGTTTCAGAACTATTTCAGAATATTTGTGTGTGTGTGCTTGTATTTTGTGAAAACGATCAGCCTTTTAAGCACTTCACTGCTTGCTATATTCTCTTTTCTGAGATAAAGTGCTAGGGATAATTAATAATAAAAATCTACTTATCTGTGTCTTTACTCAATGTTTCTAAATAAAATACAATTTTCTTAACAAGTTGCTATAAATTGATTAATCAGTTCAATGACTTATTTTCAGAAATACAATTTATTTTATTTTTAAACTCATCCTTATTTATGTTGATAAATGTAACCTTAACTTTTTTGCAAACCAAGATTTTGGAGGTAATTTAAGAATTTTCACAAACTTAACAGTCTTGATGTATCCCTAGAATCTCAAAAATGCCCTTTTAAAATCAGGTAGAGGAGTTAGGTGCTGTTTTCAAAGCCGATTATAATGAAAAAAATCACTATCAAACATCATCACTAACAAAATAAAAATAACGTTACTTCTTAGCAGAAGTTGCTTCTTAGTAGAGAACCAGAATCGAAAGTAGGAGCCAGACTGCCAAGCTTTCATAGAGTTGTGTTGAATCTATCTCTGCCATTCACTAGATGTGGGATTACAAAAGGAAGATGTGTGGGTAAATACTTCAGTGAATTAAGAATGAAAAATATATTAAAGTGGGTATTAAGCTCTTTGTAAATCTAATTTTTTTAGTTTACTGTTTATAGCAGTGATTCTACAATTTTTTCTTCAGATTTTCCAATGGTAACTTACTTTATTAGATTTTAATTGACTTACCACAACCCATTAATTCTTACTCAAAGTAGAATAATGTTCAAAGCAGAGATATAGCTGATATAGTTATGGCTGTCTCAGCAAATTTGGTATGATTTAATAAAGTTTCCAACTTGGCTATAATACAGCTTCTAGAGGGAGAAATTTTGAGTGTCAGATTTTAGTCAGAATGACTAACTTTCCTTTTAGTCAGCTTTATAAATAAATGTTTATTAGAAAGTTGAATATGGAAACAGAAGACAAAGAAAGATCTCTTTCACATATTATCTGCCTGGGAAGCAATGTTGCATAATCTAAAAAAGACTATATAAGAAATCTCAATTTTTGATTCTAGATCCACCTCTGTATTTCCCCAATGTATGATATTGGAAAAGTCATTGTGTATCAATTTCCCTACTTCCTCAGAGAGGTATAATAATCAAATTAAATATGATGTATGTGAAAGGGACTAAAACAATTTTCATTTTGTGCTATTTGATAGGACAGAATACTTTTATAAAAGTTATGAAGTAAGCCACAAAACTACCATCCAACTTAGATCATTAGCAATACTGTTGCAACTAATTATGTGTCCCTTCTACATTGAATTCCACTTTCTCTCTTTTTATTCTCAATTGCATTTAAGATCCTCTCCTTGTGCTTTAGTTTTAGAAATCAGTATAGTTTCAAGATTCCAAAATACAGCACATCTTAAATAACAGTTCAAGAAATCAACAATGAATTTATTTTATTGTGTTTTGCCTTGTATTCATGTTTTCTCAATAAATATATAGACTTATGTTAGCCATTATTATTCTGTTTTATCTATTGTCTCCTCTTTGTTTCATTTACTTATTATGTCTCATTCTCAATGATTTCTTCAGGTTTAGTTTCAGATCAGTAATTTAGTTGTTGATTGACTAATGTGCCATGCAACCAGTTTACTTAGATGGTTTTATTTTGAAAATTAAAAAACTTTAATCATATTTTAATTTATTGCCTATTTTGGTGTTTTCATGACAGCCCTTTATCAGAGCTGTGTTTTGCAAATAATTTCTCCCATCAACTTATGTTTTCTTTCTCTTAACAGTGTCTTTTGTATAGCTGGGGGAAACAACAAAGATGAACAACTAAATAAAAGTAAATAAAATGCTTCTTCCTCCTCTCCCTGCCTGCCTTCCTACTTCCTGCCTGTTATTCCTGCTTGCACCATTCCTTTAAAAAGAAAACAAATAATAGATCTTAAATGGTTTCATTTTTTTTTCCCAAGAAATTATTGATAAGACCATATGAATTTTATTGTTTAGCCTGACAATGTAATATATTTCATTTATTTTTGAAAGTTAAAGAAGACTTGCTTACTGAGTAAAAACTACTTAGTCATATTGTATAATCCTTTTTATACAATGCTAAATTTGATTTGCTAATATTTTTTGAGGATTTTTGCATTGTGTTCATGAAAGGTATTGGTCTTTAATTTTTCTTTCTTATAATTTTTTATAGAGAATTGATATTATTTTGTGCTTAAATCTTTGGTAGAATTCACCACTGAAATCATTTAGGCCTAGCAAATGTTTTTGGATGAGTGTTAATTATTGATTCAATTTCTTTAATAGATACAGTCTTACTCAGATTGCCTGTATCTTCTTGTGGCTTTTTTGTCAGATTATGTCTTTCATATAATTTGTCTATTTCATCCACGTTATCAAAATTATGGTCATATAGTTGTGCATAATATTTCTTTTTTTTTTTAATATTTATGAGATAAGTGAAGGTGATTCTTATTTTCCATTCTGATACTAGTGAATTGTGTCTTCTCTCTTACTTGGTTAGCCTGGCTGGAAGTTTACCAATTTCATTGACCTTTTCAAATATCTAGAGTTTTTGTTGGTTAGTTCTCTCTACAGGTTTTCTGTTTTTAATTTTATTTGTTTCTATTGTAACTAAGTTTTTTCTTTTGCCTATTCTTCATTTGCATTGCTCTCCTTCCTCTAGTTTCCTGTGGTGAAAGTTTAGGTTAATTATTTTAGACGGTTCTTTGTTTTATAATATATGTCTTCTTTGTTGTAAATGTGTTTTATTCATGTATACATATATATTTACATTTTTTTCTTCGGATTTCTTCCTTAATCCATGTGTTTTTTAGAAGAGGGTTGCTAAACCTCCAAATATCTTTCTATGTAATTCTTATCCTTATTTCTTACCAGGTAATGTTTCTTCTTCCTCACTCTCAAATGTCCATTACTCCAGCTTCCTTAAAGATTTTCGTCTTTTATTTCCCCCTGTTTGAAAGTAATACGCTTAAGTGTAGTTTTTTGTTTATTTTATCTTGCTTGGTGTTCTATGAGCCTTTTGGATTTGTGGTTTTGAACAAGTCATTTATCATTACTTCAAATATTTATTTTGCTCCTCTTTTGTCTCCTTCTGCTCTTCTAATTATGCTTATGCAGCATCTCTTAAAATTTTCTCAGTTTGCGGGTCTTCTGTCCTATTTTATGTGCTTCTTTTTCTCTTTGCCTCATTGTTGGTTTTCCTCAGTCAAGTCCAGTCTACTCATGAGTGTACCAAATGCATTCTTCATTTCTGTCACACTGGCTTTGATTTCTACACTCTTTTGCAGTCTTTTGTATAATTTGTCTGTATATATCATTCAACTATTCTTATATGTTGTTTAATTTTTAATTAGAATCCTTAGCACATTAATTATTGTTTTAATTCCTAGCCTAATTATTAAAAATTTCTGTCCTATAAACCTCTGTTTGTAATACCTGCATCATCTCTTTAGATGGCCTTGTAACTTTTTTTGAAAGTCCTTCATTACATAGGAAATAACAGAAACTGAAATGAACAAGACTTCAGTATAATGTTTTCTGCTTATTTGGCTAGGAGTTAGTCTTTAAATTTTGCTGTGTGCATCAAAAGCCTTATTTTCCTATAGTGTCATTTTTCTTTATCTGTCTTGTTGTCTTTGGGTTTCCCTAGAAACTATTTCTTAAATAAGGCATTCATCTTGTAATTCTCTGTTTTTAATCCTCTGTTACTTTATTATTGGAGCCCTGTTTATGTGGTGGTAAGGTATTGTGGAAGGAAATTTATCTATAAATCATGAGATTAAATCTCAAAGCTGTTTTAGTAGCACTGACTTCCTGTACTGCAATCTCAACAAGAACTACTTTGAATTTTACCTCTCCTTTTGTATAGGATAGAAAGGCTAGAGGCAGAATTTATCTTACATCAGAAAATATTCTGGTAAATTACTTTGAGAATAACTCTGTGTCTTAGAAGAGCATTCTCTGGTAAGATTTCATAATAGTTTTCCCTCCTCTAGAACTATGAGGGAATTTATCTCCAATCTTCACCCTAAGAATGAGGTGAGTCTCCTCAAGGTAAAGCTCATAAAATTGTGGGGTTAACCTGAGATTAGGTCCCTAGGAATTTTTAATAATTCTCTAACAATTTTCAATTTTTCTTTTAAGTATTCCTATCTTCTTACTGGTTACAGAAACTTCAGTTATTTACTAAGTTACAATTATTTGTACCCATCTATCATTCATAATTTGCGGGTGACAACTTTGTCACTTAAATTCTTTGATGTATCTAAGCAGAATGGTTGATATTCGTTTCAACCTTTTCCTGGTTCCTTGGAAATCTTTCTTACTTCCCATGAGCCTAGCAAAATAATAAAAACTATATCGTATGTAAGTCCTATGTTGTGGGGAGACCTCATAAAGCACCTTGTAAACAAAACTATTGTAATTGGTTAAAAAGGATACATTTATTAAAATGAAGATTTAATTTCAACCTTAAAGTAAACATTTTACTTTACATTACAAATAGTGACATTGAAAGCCTACAAATACACTTATGTTGAGTATAGAACAACAATAGTCAGTACTGGCTAGTTGGATACTTGATCTGCCTTCTTTAGATACCTAAGTTTTCATTTTAATTTTTAGTTATTATTCACCCAGCCCATGGTCCTACCTTTAAGGTTACCTGGATGTTTTCTTCAAATTGGAACTTGACGCTGACCACAAATGTAGTCCTATATTCCTAGAGTACTATTTTGAAAAAAGAATTTTATATTCACAGTATAGAGTTAACTTGTTTTTGTGTTGTCTACTAATGTTCTTCTGAATTGCATGCTGTTCCATGCCCCATATTGGTGGTCGTTGTTACTGACATCCATAAATCAGAGTTGATATTGCAGAATAAAGTCCATCATTTATACAGCTGTTCAGTTATATTTCTATAGTTTTAACTACTTCTTCTAACATACATAAAATATTATCACACAAGGGTGTAGTCTTCACCAACGCAGTTTCTATAAACTACCCCACAATGACAATTTTCTTTATTCTTGTTGTGATCTTTCTCTATTTGTCCCCTCAGCTCGGTAATGTAAAGGCAGTGATGGTGGTGGGAAATGTTACTGCTTTTGATTACTTTTTATTAGAATGAAAATAAATACTTATTTAGAAAACTACCTGGAAAATCTTCTCCATTTCTTAACTCAATGATATGCATTTTTTATGTCAATCCATTAATCATTCCTTTTAATTACTAAGTCCCCAACAATGTTTGGGTTCTAGTATAACACATAAACATTGCATTAATAATACCAATGCAATTTTTAAAAGTAAAATTTATCTACTAAGTCTCTCTTAGGTTATACTTCCATTTAGATGCCTCCCTTCAGAATGTATTATTTTGAATGGTAATATTACTTCGATTAAATATTTTAGCATTTTGCAAAATAAACTTAGTTTTTATTAAGAAGTTAGCAATATAATTCATACATTTTGTTATGAAGAAACTGGATTTGTTAGGGACACTTTGACATATTGGATAGAAAAGGGTAAACTAGTATATCCCCACTAAAACAATTTCAGGAGGCAAGTGTTCTGGGTGTGCGCATGCAATATAAATAAATTAACACTTAAAACTTTAAGAAAACATCTTTAATTACTTCAGGGAGTATCTGCATAATAACAAGAAACTGATTTTTGTCTTTAAAGAACCCTCCCTTTTGTTTTCTGATTTAGGTACAAAGTAACCAAGTAAGCAAATCTCCATCAACTAAGCAGCAGGGGGGTAATACTGAGTTTAGAAAAGGCATTCACTCACTTTCATGATTAACTCAGCCTCTCTGACCATCTCATGCCTTTGTTAGTCTTTTAGTAATCATTTTTTCTTTTCTCTAGCTATCATTTTAAGGTTGAAACCTTGTCTAAAACCTTGTCCAAGTTATCTTAAATATGTGTGACAGAGATGAAGTTGGTATTCTTTAATTTTAAAATGAAAAATTATCAGTGATTAAATATGAGGGCTTATGTCCATCTCTTGGTTTAATCTCTGGGTTAGGGATATAGTAAGATTCACATTCATCAGTCCCATCATTGAGGTTCTGGAGATGGACTCAAGTAATTTCTATTTGGGTCACAAATAATGTGGGACAAGGGGGAAGAAAAGTTTTCTCCAAAGAACAGCATGGGTAAAACAAACGCATAGACTCTGGAGAGATTATGTGACCTAGCAAGTCATCCTGCTTTGTATCAACTCTAAGTCTATTTCAGAGAGTAAAAATATTCATGAATAATTTTATGCTGAAAAGAAATTAGATTATTTTCTCCATATTTATACACAATGTATTTAAACTACTTGTTATTTAAGTTTGTATTTATGCATTCTAAAGTGAGATAACAACATTGACTCTTTTCCTCTATGTTTAATGTTTGAAGTCATGTGAGATAATGAGTGTGAGATATCTACACAAATTGTAAAGAATGGTGCATATTATAATTGCTTATATTGGAGGACTGAAGGACAGATAGTGTTACTATTGTCTTCCTTAGGAACACTCTAACTTTCTCCTAGCCTAGATTCTGGAGGGAACTAGAGGGGTAACAAAGATCATGATAGATTGGAGAAATCGTTTTCATAGTTTAAAGGGTTGTGATGGATGGGAGAGAATATGTGGCTGTTAGATAACTACACATGGTATCAGGTGTATTAAAAATATGTTCCACTGGGGTACTGAATTCAAATGAACCTTAACGTAGGAGAGTAACTGGAAGACAAAGAGATCCAGAAAGGGGCAATTGCTAGAAAATCATGCGTGTGTTGGGGGAGGGGAAATGTGTCTCCCATTCTCTGTTTAGCTTCAAACCAGAGAGATTCCAGCACATGTATCTCTCCCCGCCCTTGCTTGGGTGAGCGATTTCTTATCTCAACACAAGTAAAGATATAGAATCTGTAGGCTCTTTTTCCAAAACACATTCTTAAGTAAAAACAAACCAGAAAAAAATAGAGAAGTACAGGATGACTTTACTCATATATGGAATATAATGAAGCAAAATAAAGGAAAAAATTCCAAAAAACTCACAGAACATAAGGCAGTGGCTACCAGGAGACTATGTGTGGGCAGGGAGCATGGCAGGAGCATGGTGATGGTGAAGGTAACTGGGACTCTGGTGGTGGGTGAGTTGTAAAATGCACACAGACTGAGGAGTGATTTCAGCATCTTAAAATGAATATAGCAATGTAAGAAAAGGAAATAATGAAATTATTTTTAAAATAAAAGTTATGTTTAGAACAAGAAATTTCATACAAAACGAGGTTGCCAGAATTGACTCTTTTATGTTATTGAATAAGATGACTAATTTTGTGCCAACTTGGCTAGGGCACACTACCCAGATATTTGGTGAAATGCTTATCTAAATTTTGCTGTGAAGGCATTTGTAAAGATGGGATTAGCATTTAAATCAATAAAACAAATTACTGAGCCTACATCAGATGGCTGATGAGCAAGGTTCTGGACTCATGTCCCTACAGATACAACAAACTGTGCTTACACAGGAGCAAATATATTTGAAAAAGAATGGAGGTTTGCAAGATCAGGGTCTTCAAAAGGAAACGTGATAAAAAAAAATCATTGGAAACTAGAAAATATTGAGCGAGACAGTCTAATCAAGAATGCTACTCTAGTACTCTGACTCAATATTGGGAAAGATGTCAATGATACGGAGCTTTTTCCTGGTGACTGAAGGTACCAAGCACCTGGAGAGTGCATTAGAGGGGTCGGTGCATACATTTTGGTGTGGACATCAGAATGGTTTCCCTTTGGAGAGCAATAGGATTCTGAAGAGCAGAGATCCTTAGGGCTATATACAAGTAGAGCAAGTAGATAAAATGGGCATAAATGGATTTTCTTTTGTTGAAACTAAAAGTTTAGCAGGAGGAATAAGAAAGAAGAATATGTTCCTTTTGTCTTTTAACAGAGACACTGCTAGAAGCCTTCTGTAGGCATTTCTTTTTCTGTATGTCAACAGCATGGGTGTACACCATGCTGGTGGAAATGAAATAAAGAGTCTAGGTTGAAGGACAAAACATCCCAACTCTTCACCATCAGGAATGTTTCGAGCCATTGGACAGTTCTACAAACTGCCAGGAAAATACATATTCAAGGACCAATAGGAAGCCAGAACACGGAATGAATGGGCACAGGCAGTTGAAACTAGGCCTTCAGAGAAAGTTCTCTGTGTTGAAATTGGTGAAAGCAGAATGTTATTGTAGCTTCCTCTCTAAGCCTCATGAGAGACCAACCTGATCCATAGTCCCACAAAACATGTGCCCTACCCCACCTTTGGCCTCTGCGAAAACTATAGTTAAACAGGGTGCCTGACTACCAGTATAGGCAACAGTTCCAAAGCCTTATGCTTTCATTGCAACTCTGGGGAAAAATTTTGCTCACAGAAGCTACT